>SSNR01000080.1:1923583-1951142 GCA_006937965.1 Callopanchax toddi
GGGGGGGGGGGGGGGGGGTTTATCCACCACTGTGAAAACGGAGTCAACAGAACGGCTCCTGGTCCGCTGATAGCTGCACAGTGGGACATAACTTTGAGAGAAACAGACGCTGCTGATGAGATGCAGATTGAAATAAACAGGTGTAGATATGTGTGTGTGTGTGTGTTTTGGTGAAAGTCCCAGTAAAATGCTGGTATCTCCTAAACAGTTTAATTCCATGTGAGTAAATCACCCCACTCCTTCGTGCTCCATTTAGCTCACAGTTCTCATCCTCTTCTTTTCCTAACCTCAAGAGCCCCTCAGATATTCTGTATTTAAATTCTCCGTCCGTGTGTTTATTTCTGCTGCGCTGGAGCTGCTGCTGGAAATACACCAGGCAGGCAGAAAAGAAACAGAGACGGCCAAAGAAAAACCGCCTGACACAGGAAGAGATGACTTGTTGGTTTGCTTATTAAACTGAATCCAGCTCTGCTCTGAGACCAATAGCAAACGTATTTATTGCTGCACTTCTGCCAGGCGAGGTTTTTTTGGCGCTTGCTGACAGTAACTCCAGCTCCAGCTTGGGAGGAGAAGTTATGTGAAGAAGTCAACACCATTTCCAGTAAAGTCAAGTGCTTATCGCTCTGTTTGGTTCGGACTTTTAGGAAAATAGAGCAGCTGATTCGGCTTGTTTTGCTGCTTCAGAACTCAAGCTGCTCGAATGAGAAGCTCTAAAACCAAACTTTTGTAATTTATGTTTGCTTTTTTAAATGTTTTTGCCTGTATATGTGTGTGTGTGTGTGTGTGTGTGTGTGTGTGTGTGTGTGTGTGTGTTTTTGGAAGGTCTTATTGAACCTCAGAAAGTCTACATCTAGTCTAGTCATCCTCATTCAAGGTGGTCACCATAGCCATAGCGAGGCTGCATGGTGGTGCAGTGGTTAGCACTGTTGCCTCACATCAAGAAGGTTGCAGGTTCAAATCCCAGCTGCAGCCTTTCTGCGTGGAGTTACATGTTCTCCCCATGCATGCGTGGATTTCCTCTGGGTACTCCGGTTTCCCCCACAGATCAAAAGGAAATATCAGCAAAAGGTCAAACAGTTCTAGCTAATAGGAAGATGCAGAACAAAAATAATAATGGACCCAAGACTGAGCCTTGTGGAACCCCACAGATTAAACTTGTTCACCTTTACAGAAAAAGTCAGATCACATTGAATGTAAATGTCCTGCATTTGTATAGCGCTTATCTAAGTCATGAACTTCAAGATGCTTTATATTACAGTATGGTGACCTCTTTTTCCCGGACATGTCCCGTGGGACGGGGGGTGGGTGTGTTCACAGGTTAATGAAAATGTGCGGATTTTAAAATTTTTCACTGGAAATAGGCGTGAACTGGTGCGAATAAAGCAGTCCGTTTTTGCGTGTGACGTCATCCCTCTCACAAACAGAACAAACAGCAGGTCATGGTGTTTCATTTGCAATATAAGACACCACTTTGAAAGATTTTCCCGAGGTTTTTGTTGTGAGATTGTAGCTCAGTGGTTAAGACGTTGGTATTGCAACCGGATAATCCCACCCCGGCTGGGTTATATTGGGTAATTTTTGTATTTGTTGACTTGTGAAAGCCTATCTGAAGATTGTTACCCACACAGAGACTGCATACTGTATCTTCTTTAATGAAACAGTATATTTAGTCGTGTTTCACAAGCCAAATGTCCTCTTTATCGAAAATCAAAATGTCATTCACACGCTGATGGCAGTAAGCTACATATTAGCCACAATAGTGAGGCAACCAGACACAGGCACCACCGGACCCTCCGACCACCACCAGCAGGCAATGTGGGTGATATGTCTTGCCCAAGGACACAACAACAACGTGACCCAGCCGGAGCTGGTATCGACCCGACAACCCTCCGGTTTCAAGACCTACAGAGCTATAAAGAAGAGACCCCACCAAAAGTGTTCAGATCATGTAATATTATCACAGAACAAGCTGCATACTTTCCTGTTCCTGTTTTTATGTGAAATGATAGAAATCCCTAAATGGGACATGAGTTTAGCACTCCTGAAGCCACAGTTTAAATGTGTGTGTGTGATCTGTTGGGGTGTGTGAAAGTCACACACATCATGTACCCACCACCCAGCCGGTGTGAAGCTGATCTGAGAGCCCGTGTGCTGAACTGTGCAGCCTGCAGTCCAGACATGTCACATAATCAAAACACTTGTTTTTTTCAAAGCAAATGCTGAGGACTGTAGCGAGAATGGGTGAATGTGTTTCTAGAGGTGAATATTAAAGATGGTGGGACTGGATTAAAGAAGATTTAACTCAAGTTCTTCTCTACTATCCTTGTTTGTCTTATAGTATAGATAAAAACTCTTTGTAGTTTCTTATTAAACATAAACATTCTGCTCTCTCAGATGGAGAAAACTCTTCTTGGCAGGTTGATGTGATGCAGAGCAGTGATAATCCTTTTTCTTTTTAAGTGTTTCTCTTTGTTTGACCAGCTGAAAGCCTTTCCCTGCAGTTTACTTTCCTCCCCCTGTCAGGTTTTGTTTTTCCAAATGAACAATCTTACCCGTACGGATCACAAAACTCAACTCAAGACCAGAAGTTTTCTGATAGTTAAAGCAGCCGCTCCCTGAATAAGTTTCTACGGGGCACTAAAGAGCAGTCCTGGCATTTAGAACTCAGTGTGACTCACTCGTGCCCTACTTCTAGCTCTGTTTCTGAGTTGCATAAAGGAAACAGTTGAAAGAATTTTGGCTGCGACGTTTTGGAAAGCGGTCAGATCCTTTAAGAGCAGCTCGAAGGTATGCACTTTACCACAGCTTAAAAAAGGCTGAACAAAGTGAGCTGGAGAGGATTAAAAGCTGAGAACTGTTGAAAATCGTCATGTAACGCTAACTGACCTTCTATAATGGTAGTAAATTCTCTGGATGAACACACTTGATTGGTGTTTTGGACCACTGTGACTCATCAGGTGGAGATGTTGCTCCATCCTAAGTCGTGCTCTAACACCTTTTCTTGTCTCCTGGAGCTTGTAGGGTTTTGCCTCGTCTTTAAAAGCCTCCTCACCGAGCCGTCTGAGGATTACGAACCCCGGCTAACCTGATCGGTGAACATCTTTTCACTCACCGTTCTGCTTTGTTGCCCTCGCTGTAATCCTAATTTCCTCTTTCTATCTCCTTTTTCATCTCCATCTCCTCAGCTCTCACTTTCACTCAGACAGCCATCATGTTTTCTCACTGGCTCGTCTGTGCTTTCTTTTCTATTCTTAGCCAGACTGTCTGAACCGTTCAGCTGTTGCTTGCTTGGTTATAAAGCTATCCATCCACTTTCTAAGAGTGAGACACCATCAGCGGTGCTGTTTAATTAGAGCAAAAGTCATGAAGCGTTTATCTTGATCAGAACTGAGATCTTAAATGTTTCATGGCTACAGTTCTGCATCGTTTACTGAACGTATGAGTCAAAAATATGGAAATATGAGGAAAGAAGCTGAAGTTGCGGTGCAGACTCTGATCATCGTAGAGGTCTACTGGTTGGAATGAGAGCAACAGGAGGTCTGACGTCAGGATCTCACTGTGCTGCTACTGATGAGCTGGACAGGATGGACTAGAGGAAATTTGTTGCACAAAAATTTCAAACACGTTCAATGGTGAGCGCAGCCCTGCAACTGGCGCTAGGATACAGAGAACGTTTGCAAATGCTTTGAGACATTTTGGAAACTCCTTCATGAATGGTTGTATTTTAGCATCAAAAGGCTAAGATACCCTCAAAAATGAGCTGTTGTCCATCTAATGTGCACTAAAAACCTTCCTAGATCTCTTTCACTATCGTGCACTAAGCTAAACTGAATAGTGTTTCAGCTCAAACAGCTCAGCTAATGGTAAAACTGTCCCTTTTTTACAGAAAAGCAACATTTTCAGTTAACTTTGCTTTTTAAATCTTCTGGAAGTCAAAGCCATAATTATAAATCTGAAAAGTGAGCATAACTGATTTAAATGATTTTCTTGAGGTTAGTCTTAGGTTAGTTTTTCAGTGAGTTTTTCCAACAGTTATCTATTTGATTTGAGGGGACATATGTCCACAATTTCTATAATTAACATCAACGTGAAGTGGTAGAAATGCAGATATTTCGTTTTATTTTATGCTAAGCCCCCTACGAAATTTCCTGAAAGTAAACCTCTAAGTTTTCTCCCCTATTTTGAAACTAGGAACTCGTGGAATGCTGCAGTTTGTTTACCTATAGGAACTTGAATCCAGGAATGACATCACATTCAACTTACAACTGTGTGCTAGTTGCTTTATGCTAACGTGCTCTGTTATCAGGCTAACTGTTATTAGCAAGCTAACAACAATTTTGTTTTTTATTTTATTCATCCAAACACTGTAAAACCTGTTTCTCTAGAGATACAAGTCAACAGAAATGAGATTTAAAGTTTTTTGCAGTACAAACTTCACGTTTCATGCATGAGGCAGCCATATTGGATTTTGAGGTTGGGGTTGGTCACACTATCAGAGTCAGAATTCCAACTTTGGGGCATTCCATTTGATTTTATTTCCTTATTTGACTTCAGTGAACCCGTGACTTAATATGTTCCCTGTTTTTATTGGCGAGGGTGTTTTCTAGAGATGGTAGACATCAATAAAATGGCTGCAGGACTGTTGACTGATTACATTCAGCGTTTGACCAAAAATAAAGCATTAATAAAGCTACATACATAAAGGCAAAGTACAATTCATGTCCTTAGATCCTTTAAATAAATAAAAAATTGCAATTTTTTGTCAGTTTTATAGCAGTTTGATGCTACAGTTGTTCAGAAAACACAGTATATTATAAGGAAGTTTTAAATTCCAGTCATAAATGATCGTTTTCTTCTCTTTTTCTTTATAAATTCCACCACCATCATACAACTGCTCATCACTGCACATCAAATGGCTAATCAAGAGGAAATTACATCTAAATTAGATTACTCTTTTCCGCATTCTAATTAATTGCTATTAGATGAGATCCAGCAGGGTACATTAACTCATCGAAAGGCATCCTGCCATACATTAAGACTTTCAGTTTCAACAAATCATTTCCTATGCATCATGTGGCCTAATGCTTCACTGACCGTCCCCTGGTTTATAGTCTTGTCTGAGCCTTTAATGCAGTTCCTACAGTCTGCCCCCCCCCCCCCAACAGATTAGGTTCATTTAATTCCTCTGAGTCATAATTGCACACAAACAACACTTGGAATATTAGATCACTCTTCACACTGTCACATGTTTGCATGAAATATTAGAATTAATTGGTTGAATTATAGTAATATAAAGTAAAAATACACACAATCACAGAGACTGTAAAGGCGCCAGGAAAGAAACTGGAGAGTTTAAATGACATTAACACAACCAAAGCCATGAAATCTGAGCTTCAGATTAACATCATTATTAAAGCTTCTGGGAGGGAAAGTGTTTGGTGTCGTGTGCTCCTCCATAATGTCTGAAATCAAACCCAGTAATGTTTACGTGTCACTTTCAACACAAGTGTGAGCTGCTGCAGTCACGTCTTACATATCAGCATGGGCTAAATGTTCTCAGTCGCCTGGTTGTTGTTTCTAAGCTTCTGATCACAAAGAGCTGCTGGAAGAGAAGGCTGTGGATGCTGGGTTCAAACCATGTGTTGAAGTGTCCTTGGGCAAGATGCTGAACCCCCAACTGCCTTTCAGGTCTCCCTTGCAAAAGAGATTTTTACTCTCAATTGGACGAGTAAATAAAGGTTGTTGTGGCAGTAAAGATATAAAATACTTTGAGATGTTTTGATCACATGCCAGAAGGTGTAAACTGCTGTAAAGGTTTCCAGGGTTTAGCTTCAAAGCTGCATTGTTAGTACTGGAAAAATGAAACCTTCCTACTGTTTTTGTTGTTGTTGTTGTTTTTTTTTTTTGCATTTGGATAATTATGGATAGAGAACATCAGTGGTTTCAGAGAGTAGAAAAGACGATCTATGGCAAAAGAAAAACCCTTAACCAAAGGAGGAGATGTCAGGTTTCAGCTTTCTAGTACATAGGATGCAGCTTTGAATCTGAACCCTCCAATGTTTTACAACTTCATGCATGTGATTAAAACATCGTATCCAACCAATAAAGATTAAAAAACAACCTTCAGGACAGAGAGGAGAGGGAGTGATTGTGATTTAGCTTACACTGACAGAAAACGTCACCTAAAAGCTTGATACTTTGCACTTTTCAGTTGAAAATAAAAAATTATTTTACAGCAAAGTTTTGTTCATATTTCTGAGCAAATGTGACCCAAGTTGTGATGATAAAGGAAAACCTTTTGAAGAAAGTGACATAAACTTTTTTTAACTCATTCTGTTTGATACATTGATGCGGCTTTGACAGAATCTCTTAACATACTGTGTAGCCTCATTTCTTACTTACCTTAAATGTCTCCATGATTCCAAATTTAGCAGGAGTCCAGCTGTAAAGACACCACAACAGATCTTTGATCTCCAACACCCGTCCTTGGTTACTGTTGCTATGCATGGCGGCTCGTTGCCGTCAGCGTTGCATCCACTAGGCATGTCAGCGCAGCCAGGGAGTCTAAAAACAGCATTCTATATTATAGCATATAATGAGAGAGGCTTCATCAGTGTTCTCTCCAAATGTCAGAGCGGCTTTAATGATATGCACACAGAAGCTGTGTGTGTGTGTGTGTCTCTTTTCTGCATTGTTGGCACGTTCCATATCCTTGCGTATCTTTATTCCCTAATAATTCCTTCCATTGCCATCGTTTTCCACCTTTCCTTTCCCATCAGGGTCATCAAACGTGTGAGTCGAACCATTTTTTTGAGAGAAAGTTTTGAGTAAGTGAGCAATCACTGCACATTTCTTCAAATCATACAAGAACAGGGCATTACTCACCATTGAGAAGCCAACTGAATGCACTTTAATGGCTCTGTTGCACACAAACACCCTCTTCTAACAGAGTAATGCAATTTTTAGATGCAACACAATAAAATCAACCTGTAATCACTGCTACTACGATGTGTGTGTGTGTGTGTGTGTGTGTGTTTGATGATAATACTGAAAAACAGAGTCAGTTCACCAACAGGGCAGGAGATAATACTCTAAATAATTTATGAGCAGAGATAAGCGAGCGGTAAATAAAGAAGAGTTAGAAATGGACAAAAGCCGAAGAAAACTAAGTGAGAATTTAAGAGAAGAAGCAGAAAAGACGTGTTTATGATTGGAGGAGAGCAAACAGAAGTCACAGCTGCAAATAAAGAGCAAAAATAAAAAAAGGAGGAGTCTGAGGTGGTGATAGAGACAGAGAGCGAAGCAGTGACACGCTGAGGATGAAGACTTCTGAAGAGGATGGCGTCAAAAGCTAAGAAACATAACAGGGTAAGAGGAAAGGCTTATGAGCGAACATGCTGGCCGGGGCTCTTGGTGCATTGCAGAAGGCATTGCCATGGAAACGAATGGAGGGAAAGTGCAGACGAGGAGGAGGGGATTAAATAGGAAGGAAGACGTCGGATCAGATTTTAGGTGTCTTCAACATTTGATGAGGAGGAGGAATTAAACACACCTTTGTCATTATTACACACTTCATCAGTTCTGAACAGACGAGTGAGGAGGTCTGCTTAGAGGCGCTCCAAATAAGACATGGGACGAGCCTGTCCCCTTGGCGCCACTTGTCTCAGGTGGCATTGTCTGGGTCCAGATCCGAGGGTGGGGGTTGTCATGGCAGCAGAAGCTCATAGACTTTGTCTCATGCCATAAAGACGCTGTCTGTTGGAAATATTCTTGACTGCAGGATTAAAAATAGAAAGCATCAGAAGACAGTACCCCTCTTCTCCTCACCCTCCATCTCCTCCCCCCAAACACCCGTGGGACCCCATCATTCTCATCTTTCTCCTCTCCCTTCCCTGCTCAAGCCCTCGTTCTCTCCTCCACTCTTCATCCCTTATTCAAAACCCTCCGTCCTCATCACCTCAACTCCCCGAAGCCTCATCGAGCGGCTTTGTTTGCCTCTGTTTATCTCCATAGTGACGGCGATGATGCAGGGTGTCTGTGGTTGTCATGGCGATGAGACGGTTATGGCAGGGATGCTTAATGAGACTGGAGTTTCTCAGGCTAATGAGGTGGGACGGCAGTAGCAGGGTGTGTTTTTTTTTTAACCCTGCAACAATGAAGAACGGCTTGTTAAAAGTCTCCTTAAGTAACTTCTTCGTGTTGGTGAACTATCTGGGCTCCGATAGAGGAAAAGTTTCTGCTCCATGCAAAGCTGCACACAGAACAAGCTGCGCAGAGGAAATGCAAAAACTAAGGAAGCAAATCCATTTCCTGCTGTTATTGCTGCAAAACACAGTGATTCACTTCAGTGTCAAGAAGTTCAGTAAAACTCTGTTGCAGGTGTTGAGCTGAAAACAGAATTCTGTTGAGAAAGTCACAAAATGGGAGAAGCAGCTCACATACAACTACTGTCTAAATGGGTGCAGGTCCTGCATGAGAAATGTACACCTTACTTTATATCAATGGCATCGTTAACTTCCAGCAGTCACAAAAATCAGAGCTTTTTTAGGAACTCTGCCAGTGCTGCCAAAAAATTAAAAAGGTTTGGGCTGTGTGTTATGTTTATTGATTTGACTCAGATTCTGTAGCTACTTCCTCCAGATGGACACAGAACTGATCAGAGTTCAGCTGCTTTCATTTAGACTTCAGGTCTGAGGGAAAACCCAGATCTGCATCCAGACCCATTCAGGTGTGTTTGTTGCCCAGTGGAAGAGCGGTACTGATCTGAGCGCCGAGCTGACGTCCTTCGCTCTAGTTTAAAAACATGTCAGCTTCAGCTCTGTGCAGCGATGCTACCGCCGCGCATCCGGCATGGAAGGTTGAGCCAAAAACTGCACAGAGCACAAACACGCCAGCTTGTCCACATCTCTGATCATAACGCGTTCATCAGGAAGCCCTGGCCTCACTGCTGCAGTGTGTTCACGTTCCTGTGACTGGATGCACGAAGGAATCGTCACTGCAGCCAAGTTGACAGCTGCCACTGAGCAACGCACGTTGGAGGCGACACGCAGTTTCCACTACCTCCTATATCATCAATACTCATTAATATTCATGAATAATTTGAAACGCAGAGATCGACGGGTTGGTGGCCCCTCTTTACACTTATTTATTTTAAAACATTTTGTTATTATAATTACTATTAATTGGATTTTTCACCAG
The DNA here is from genome assembly GCA_006937965.1 of Callopanchax toddi. Classification (NCBI taxonomy): domain Eukaryota; kingdom Metazoa; phylum Chordata; class Actinopteri; order Cyprinodontiformes; family Nothobranchiidae; genus Callopanchax; species Callopanchax toddi. The sequence continues at coordinate 1,932,782 of SSNR01000080.1, forward strand.
CCCGAATTTTTTGGTGCCCCCCCAGGCAAATGGGGCCCTATGCTCAGTGCGTGATGCGCGTATGCAGAGCTACGGTGCAGGAAGACAAGGACAACAGGCCTGAAATGATGCACATGATATATATATATATATATATATATATATATATATATATATATATATATATATATATATATATATGGCTTGAGCCTAGGGGCCCCGTGTGGTTTTAATATTTAATAATTTAATAATAACATAATAAAAGTTTTAATCTAAATTTACATGTTAGAATATTCTTAAAGTGAATTGGCCCACAACATTGTAAGCGACGCAGATTTTTCGCGATCTTGACTCATGCTATGAGACGTAATGTTCATGTGTAGAAACAGAACTAAGAAATCACAGTCGAGCCGTAGGCTGCCCTATGGATTACACCCGACGGGAGGGGTGAGAGCTCTGAGACGTGTTTGTGTGAAATAGCTAGCGATACTTAGCTTGTTTACCAATCTACCGAGTGCAGCTTTAATCGATTGATAAAGTTTTTAAGCGATAATAACCTCACTAGTGATTGCTTGAGTATATGAGTTTAAAAGGAAAGATCAGCTGGTATTTGATTTTATCAACAAATTTTACTCGTCAACAGTCAAAAAAATTTAAATTTAAGGCTCCAGTGGAAACTAAGGCAGACTTATGTCTCTGAAAAAGTAAGATTTAGATTGATTAAGAATTAGTCTAATATGGACTACTAGCCAATGTTGCAAACTGTCAAAATTAGACTGAAGGCACTCCTGAATTTCAGATGAGGTGCATGGGCCTAGAACAATATAAAATAGTATCATCAGCTTACAGGTGTACATGTGGGACAGCACAAAAGAAGGTCATTAATAAAAATTGAAAATAGTAATGGCCCTTGAGGAACACCCCTGGAGATTCCACGTAATTTGGATTGAGATCCTTTCAACAAAACATATTGAGAACGGTGATGAAGGAAAGTAAAGCAGTTCTATACAGGCCAGTTGCATTAAGCTTATCCAGTAGCAAATAATGATAAGCTAGATCAAAAGCTTTAGTAAAATCCAAGAAAATGGCACCAGAGAGTAAGCTCTCATCGAAGCCTAGAAATATGTCTTTGACTAAATTGGTCAAGGCAGTAGTAGTAGAGAAGTTCTTTCTAAATCCAGACTGAAACTGAGAAAGTATATTATTAGAATCAAGGTTGGTTAAAAACTAGTTTTTCAAATGCTTTAACAAGTGAATTTATAATTGTTTATTTGGCAAGCATAACCTCCCTTAAATAAAGGACAAATCTTGATGCATCTCCATGCTATAGGGACTGAGCAAGTACTGATAGAAAGATTAAAGAGCACAGTTAAAGGGAGGGCAAGTTCTTCAGATGCAACTTTAATAAACTTACTCTCAGTTCCATCTGGACCAGGAGCACCAGAAGATGAAAGGGAATGTATTGCATTTGCAACGTCAGAACGTTGGATTTGCAACAAAGAAAACCTGCTTGTCTGCAGTAAAATACACAACACAGACCAGTGAGCTATTGAGTTAAAGGGATATTCCACCAGGAAGTGATGTTTGTCTATTGCCATATTCCTCGTGTTTTCCGTTTAAAATGGTAAAATGTTAGTCAGGTAGAAGATATAGACTGAAAAAAATCAGCTGATGTTTAAAAAAAATTAAGTATTTATAAAATAATTTGAGATTTATTCTTTGAAAAGTTGCAGAACGAGAACAAAACTTTGAAAAATATAACACTGATGTGTAAAACCTTTTAAAAATACTATAAAATATATTTTAAAGTAAAAATTACACAACATATATAAAATATACATATATAGTTTTAAGTGACAGCTATGCTTTATGCACATATCTGTGTTAACTAAGTTGTGTTTAGTTTTATTTGTAATTTCTCCTCATTTTGATGTCTTTTATGATGTGTCCATTTCTCTCAGCTGTCAGCCTGCAGGGAGACATTCCTGAGGATCAACCATCAAAAACAACATTTTCCATTTTTCTTAGCAGCCAGGATTAAAAACTGATGATTGAGCATTTAATGCGAGCAGGTTCCTGATTGTTGACCTCATCTTAAACTGGATTCAGACTCTAGTGTTTTGGCATCGAGCCACACAGAGACCCGGTGCGTCGATAGAAGGATGATGTCCTGAAAGCTTCTTGAGGGTTTAGCAGCTCGCTCCAGTTCACCAAACGTCAGCAGAGTTAGAAAGCCTAATTTCCTCCTCACCCCACCTCCCCTCTCCCATCTCCTCTTTTTTCTACCCCTTGACCCACATCACTTCTAAATTCTCTAAGTTTACTTCCTTCATGTGGTCCTGAAAACTTATTGCTCTCCGTTCACAACACCACCTGCCAAATGGGCTTTGTGTGTGTTTAAAACTGAGTGTATTAATACCTGAAAGGAGGAAAGATTTTTCAATAGAGCAGGGACATCCCTGAGGATATTAGGCGAGATTGCTTTCCCACTTGAGTGAGCTTGCTTCAAAATAAATAGTGGCGAGACGGGGCGTCCTCAAGGTGAATTTCAATTCACTGGCAGCAGGTTTGTAAAAGCAAACCTTCAGGATGATCAAAATAAAATGTAGCAGATTTGATCGGATTGCTCGTTTTAGTCCATTTCAGATATGGTTGGAATGATGGTGCTCTGTGTTTTTCAGATGGAGGAATGAAGAAGCTGCGCAGCACCATCCGAAGGAGCACAGAGACCGGCATCGCCGTGGAGATGAGGAACAGGGTGACACGGCAGGGCAGCAAGGACTCCACGGACGGCAGCACCAACTCAAACAGCTCTGATGGAACGTGCGTACCCCACCCTCCCATCCTCCATCCAACCATACGAAGCATCCATCCATCATTCTCATTCCTCTTGTTCTCCCTCAGGTTTGTCTTCCCTACCACACGCCTGGGGCCCGAGAGCCAGTTCAGTGATTTTCTGGACGGACTTGGACCTGCTCAGATCGTAGGTCGGCAAACACTAGCTACACCCCCCATGGGTAAGCCAGTATTAGAAAACTGATGTTTAAATGAGTTGATTTTATTAAAGATGCTCAAATACTTCCTGAGGAGCATCACAAACAAATAGGTGACTAAAGTTCAGTTGGTTCTAATAATATCACACAACTCTTGTGTATTCACTCAGCAGAAGTTTATTCATGCGTGAGGAATAAATAATTGATGCATCAGGCTATAAAAACAGAGCAGAGTGCACCTCTATTTAAAAAAACTACAACTCTCTGTCGCCCTCTGCTGTCACAGTGCTGCAACTTCAAGTTTCCCATTTGTCTAAATTGATAAGAAAAACCTCAGAATTGGTTTAATTTTGAACTGTTTTGTTATTTTATTTGATTTATGTGTTTTTCCTTTTTTTAGGGGATGTCCATGTAGGTATGGTTGACAGAGGAGGACAGCTGGAGGTGGAAGTGAACCAGGCTAGAGGGTTGACCCCCAAACCAGGCTCTAAGAACATACCAGGTACTGGTTCACCTGGTAAAACGAGTCTGTTTCACCCAGCAGCCCATCTTGGATGGTCACTCGTATTTATTCTTTTATAGCAACCTATGTGAAGGTGTATGTGTTGGAAAACGGAGTGTGCTTGGCCAAGAAGAAAACCAAAGTAGTGAAGAAGAATCTGGACCCGACCTACCAGCAGGCCTTGTTGTTCGATGAGAGTCCTCAGGGCAAAGTCCTACAAGTAAGTCACGTTTAAGTGTTGTGTTTTATTTATTCATAAGTGGGTTGGAACATACCTTTAGTGAAGGTTCTAAATTAATGTCCGCCGATCCAGATTGATGAACTAACAGCTGGTCACAGCAAGGCCGATAAAGGCTAGTAGTAGTAATGCTTCTAGTTCAGCATGTAACACATGTTTGGTATTTTAAAACATCTCTTAGTAAGTGTGAATGTCACAAAAACTGGTATTAGATTTTTGAGATTATAGTTTTATAGATGATAAAATCCACTGAGTAAGTAGCCCAGAGTGACTAGCCATTAGCTCATGGCAAACTCAGGTGCCTCAGATGGAGGAAGCAAAGTTTGCTGATGAACTATAGTCAGGATACAATCAGATGATGGACTTAATCCTTTGAGGTTCACTTCACTTCAACCCAACAGGCCAGGGAGCCTGGGGGACCGTCACCTATCTCTGGAGCGGAGATTGCTTTGTGAGAACAAACTCCATAGCTGCAAAGCTCCAGGGGTAGATGAGACTCACCCTGTGTTACCTAAGACCCTGGATGTTGTTGGGCTCCCTTGGTCGACACTTCTGTTCAACACTACAGGGAAGTCAGGGACAGAACCTTAGGACTGGCAGACTGGAGTTCTTCTCTTTAAAAAGGGGACAAAAGGGAATGAACTAGAGTGGAGAGTCCATCCGATGATCAAACCTCAGATTCAGGAGGAGCGATGTGGTTTTTGTCCCATTTTAGTACACTAGACCAGATCTTTACACCTTGCAAGAATATTTGAGGGTGTTTGTTGTTGTTACACCCCTAAGAAGTTGGACTAATTATTGAAATTCAGACTTTACAGAATCTTATGGAATTTTAGGGCTGCAATGCACATGGCGAAACACCAATAGACATTAATGTCACCATCATGTCTCCTCCAGGTAATAGTGTGGGGGGATTACGGGCGTATGGACCACAAGTGCTTCATGGGAATGGCCCAGATCCTTCTGGAGGACTTGGACCTGTCTGCCACCGTCAGCGGCTGGTACAAGCTGTTCCCTACCTCCTCTCTGGCAGACCCCAGCATCGGCCCCCTCACCAGACGCCTCTCTCAGTCATCCCTGGAGAGCGCCACCAGCCCCTCATGCACCTAGACGCCCAGCAAGACGCCCACACGCAAGCACACGACGACTGTCTTTAAACACACACCTCCGACCGTCAGATAGGAGGCGGTAAACTTCACCGTACACTCTTACCTTCACCCACTGATTAGCTAATTTAAAACTGACCTGAACATGTAGCATTTTTTCACTCACCTTCAGCGTTTCACCACCACACACCAGGGCGCCACAGGTCTCCGTGGCGCGTCTCATCCCAGGGCCATCCCGATGCCAGTTTCTAAACTGTCTATGCCAAACTGAGAAAAAAAACTTTATTTTTTAAAACCAAAGCAATTGTTATTGTTGTTATGATGAGTAGTAGGTTAACTAGTATACAATATAAAGTATGGATATGTAGCAGAGTCAATGACTTAGATGTAATGCAAAAAAACACGATAGAAAAAAGATCCATTCTGCACACATGTTGAGGCGTACAACATGTCAAAACCATCAACAAAATTCACATAATGGCTATTATGTGAGGTAGCAACACTGCTATTCTATAATTTTCACAGGGCAGAGTTTATATATAAATATATATCTAAATACTTATTTGTCTTTATATATATATGTATCGGCTGCATTCTGCATGTTTGCTTGCGAGACATTTTGAAGTATTTGAATTTAGTTTTTTTTTTGCTTTTGATTTTTATGCTTGCCTTGACTGACGCTAACAGGACTATCAGTGCTGTTTTACTTTGTGGCGCGGGAAGCGATTGAGTTTGGGTAGAAGGCTTTTGGTCATCAAACACACTGAATCGCTGCTGAATCTGCGCCTTCGTCTTCAGACTGTTGGAGCACAGAGCAGTTCAGGGGGAGGGGCTTGTGCTCCACATCCAGTGGGTACCACAGTCTCACGCCGTCTAACTACCAGCACTTGGACTTTTTCTTTCTTTCTTATTTTTTGGACTTCCAGATCCTAGTTTTGATGTCACACATTCTTCTTCCTGATTGGTGAAGGACGCAGGTCCCATCTGGTCCAATCACAGCTCCTTTCTCTTCGCTCGCTGTTTGTCCCTCTGAACCTGCTGTAAATGTGTACACATGTAAATATCTACAGATGAGGTTTTTCTTTTAGGATATCTACTAAACAAGTATTATTATTATTATTAATAAATACCCAGCCATATTATAGTAGTTTTTCTTGTTTCAGGTGCAATATGTCAGCATTCCTCTTTTATATATCTTGTCAGGCGGTACGTCTGTGTTTTGGATAGCACTTTACTGTATTTATGAATTATTTTTCACTTTGAAACTTGAGCTCTTGTCGACCACTTACGTTTTTTTATTTTGTTTTATTAAATGCAGTCAACCAAGTACTGGAATTCAGGGATTCGTTGATTAAATTAACCGCCCTGAATCTATAAATTCCCACGTCAAAATGTAACCAAAGTGCATTTTTGTTAAATTTGTAACATTTTAAAAAGTACTAGACCAACTGGAACAGGTCAGTTCTGCCAGTGGTTTTAGATTTGAATCCAAGTAGTCATTACTAACTTTTATATAACTTAGGCTTTGTTAAAACCAAATATGTTAGAAGTGGTAAACAGTTGTGGTCAGGGATTTACGTTCACCTATGGACATGATTGTCATTAATTTGTGGCTCTTACACCTGGTTCACACCGCCTCCAGGAGGGATGTGGTCCGGTTTTCATACGGACTGAAATTCACGCAGCCTGCAGTTTGTTTCCAGAACGTCTCTGGAAATTTGCTCCAGGGAGAGCACAAAATCTCGTACTTTTGTTCACTTGGCTTGCTCCACAATGAGTAAGCACACTTCGTTTTTATATGGTTTAATGCTTAATTAAGCCTTGTGCTTTTCTTCTTTTAAATATCCAAATTGTGTTAACTTTAGCATTATAGTTAAAGGTTTGATTTTGAAATATACAGGATGCACCTCGCTGGTTTGCGTCTCACTTCCTGTTTGGTGCATGTAATTTCTTTAACTTCACGAAAAGCCGGATGCGGCATCAGGAAAAAATAGACTTGATGCGGAAAGTTAACGGAGCTCCGCATCCGGATCAGAACTGGTATGAACGCTCTGATTGGACTTAATGTTTTTTCATCCTTGCAAAAGCCGTACGGAAACCGGACCGCCCCCGTCCCGGAGGTGGTGTGAATTAGCTTTTAGTCATTGATTTGAACCATCCTATTTCCAGAGTGGAATGATTATACAACATCCAACTTCTATGACTGTCAAAAACAAGAACTGGGTGCACAAATTTGAATTTGACTTAGATTTTATTTCTTCTGCGTGGAGTCATAATTGTACATGCAAACAAATTTACATGCGTGAACCTAAATGTTGCAATAAATGTTTTTTTATCTGACAAAGCAATGACTTAATAACGTCTTATTAGTGGTCATGATTGACTAGTAGTTTCTTGTTGCAGCATAAACAACATTTTTTAACTTCCTTAAATTGACCAATACTCCAAACAATGGAATGGTCAAAGGAAAGCGAGTGTGTAGATTCACATGTAGGAATGGAGCCATTTCTGAACAACTTCAAATTCCAAGCTCACGAGTTCAAACAATTATAAGTACAAGTTAATCAGATGTGTCTCTGCTTTTCCAAATCCTGGAAGAATACCCAAACATCGTTGGAGCTTAAGCTTCATAACACCTCAACCTCAATCCTGTTTGGTGGACTTTGCTTAAAAAGCTGAGTTTGTGCAGGAAACCAACCAATATGAATGTACTACCAATTGTACTAAGGTAGTGGAGGCGCTTGAGCCTGTATGTACTTTGACCCTGTGTAGAAGACAGAAAATCCACAATAAATTCAGACGTGTGCACCTGATTTTTATTTTTTTAATCATTGGAGTCCTGTGATTAATAAAAGCTGAAAGAACAGTTCAAATAAATCACTAACTGCCCAAAATTGATATGACTACCATGCTCATGATGACAAAACTGAATGCAACTGTGTCTGAAAAAATCCAGAATTTCTTCAGAAAGCTTAGAATTGTTTCTTATTCAAAGATAAAAAAATACCTGTGACTATGTTTACAAAGGCTGACCATAATTTGTACTTTATATATTGATTGCATATTAAAACACGTAATTAAGATTTGAAATTTAATAAAAAAGTCAACAGAGACCTGCCAGCTGTTCTAGTTGAATGTGCAACGACTGAGTTTTCACCAAGAGCAGAGTGGCCACACCCACACGTCTAAATGAACTACTTAGTTTTTGTGTTTAGAATCTGAGCTTAGACAACACCAAACTTTAATGAATGAAGATTCTTGTATTTTTATCACATCGTTTAACTCTATAGGCTTTTAAAAATGTGTGCTTTTGGTTTATGTCACCCTATGTTCTTCTATCTGAGACCTACCGAGCTTGTTTCTCATCATTGTTCAGGAAAAAAAAGGGAAAATCTGAGGAGTTCAGTCTTCTCAGCACCTTAGACTTATACGACTGATGTTTCTTTGGGCTTTGGAGAAAAGGGATCTCTGATGCTCCTAGATTATATGAGCAAAGGCTGATATACATTTTAGACCCCTATTTAACTCTGTGCAATGTTTTCATCTCTTTTTATGAGCACCCATCACCATCAGAGCTCCAGTTTGCTAAATGTTTTGAAGCTAACCCCCTGCTGGATTTGTACTTGTATGGTCTAATATATGACATAATTTTACGTATCTTATATTTGTATGTATTTTCTTTGTGGACAGCTGGCATGATGTAAAATATAAAGGACTTTCTATCTGTGCACATTCCCCTAAATGTGCACCATATGTGGGGAATGAAAAAGTTGGATGTCGGGTTATAAAATGAAATGGGAAAATGTTATATGATTATAACCTCCTAACTAAATATTGAGATTTCAGAAAGCTTTTTTAATGTTTTCCTATGTGAATCCAAATGTTTGATGTGTCTGTTTGCTGTACATTGATTAACCCAGCACATTTATTCTTCAGATGACTAAGAGTAGAGAGAAATATGACGACGTATTTATTTGAGCAGAGAGCATTTGCCATATTTGTGCAAAATGTCTGATTCCTGCAACCAAAAACTAGAAGTTTGAACATTGCCTTCAAAGCGTAATGCGTGTATGTTTTATTAATGAGGTGCATTTTAATGTACTGTGTGACGCATTAATGTGTGGCAGCGCAGCGAGTGATGTTATGTAGATACTGACTGATACAGACAATGATGAAGAGAATCAAGGGATCAGGGTTTTTTGAGCTTCAGCATCTTTTCTTTAAATAGTTTTTATCATATAATGAAAAGTTTTGTGTTCCTTGAAGGAATACATGTCACCCACTGCCTTTCATGTAAGAGTTCTAAACTAACGTTTGTTGAGAAATAATGGAGTTATAGTCTGTTGGGTCAAATCTTAACATTACATGCGATCTACAGCAGTCTGTTAGCACTTGAAGTTGGGAATGAATCTGCTATCAAATTTCCTCTGAACATATCTCAAATAAACCGAGTTGTAGTCATTGATGTGTTTGCTAAATTAGCTGTGGTGGCCATCTTGAATTGAACTATCTTTTAACATTAATTAGTTGTACATGAACATTCAATCATTATTTGTTGGGATTTCATTCAAATCTGTCCAGTGGTGTTGCTAAAGCTCCCAACTATTAGGCTAAGATGTCATGAAATATGTAGCACTCAGAGATTGTGTTGAGGTTGACTCTTACCTATTGGGACACCAAATTTTAGCTCAATATTTGTAAATTTTACTGAGTTATAACCACATCTGTGTTTTCTTAGCTGTGGCATCCATCTTGAATCAGGTTGACTTCAAGTCAGATGCAGATGTATGTATAATGATCATAATGGAAGTTTGAATTAAAATCTTGTGCTATGGGATATTTTGCTAAAAGACAACGAGGGTTGACTCAAACAGTCGATGGCCTTGCTCAATCCGTTAGTTTGCTTTAGACTCAGCTAAATATTAGCCCAATATCTCTAAAACTGACAGGTTATAGCCTTTTTTGTGTTTTATAAAGTCAATTTCCTGTGGTGGCCATCTTGAATGTTGACTACAAAGGTTATAGCAGCTCATAAGATATTTTGCTAACAGACAAACATGGCTGACGCCAAACATTTGGGCAACAATCTTTTACAATGTGTAATACTCAGTGTGTCTGCTGAGTGTGATTCTCAACTACTTCAACACCAAATATTTGGTCAACAAGAGAAAACTGATGGTTATAGGCATTTCTGTCTTTTCTCAGGTCAGTTGGCTGTGGTGGCCACCTTGAACTGGGTTGATGCCAAACGTTTACCACTTGTAGTACATCTAATAATTACTTTCTGAATATAACATATATATCCCTCCAGTCATTAATAAGAAATTACCATCTCACACAGTTGGTGTACAGAGTTCATGTTGGATTTGACTCTCAGCTACTAACACACCAAATTTTAGCTAACTTTGTGTTTGCTAACATCCATTAGCATTGGCAGCGGGTGACACTAAAAGAAAATGGGGGGGGGTGGTGGTTCTTTTTTACTTTTATGACTTAAGTGAGTTTTAAGGAAGCTAAAGTCTTATAAAATATCTTGATGCCTGTCTTTGTGGTTTTGCGGAGCTTAAAGCTTCACAGATTTTGTGTTTTTTATTGTGAATCTGGATTCATGAGTTGCTAAATCAATGGATCCAAGGGTTTAATGTTGACATTTTAGATCAGATAAGTCAGAAATGCGGACTGTAAGATTGTTTCAGGTGTAAACCTCATCAAACTCACATTCTTTTCATCCTCTCTAGAGTACTGTGTTGAGAACATATTTTATTTTTGTAAGGACAGAGATATTATTGAGAGAGGGAGTCAGAGAGGCTCAGGCAGAACCTGCCTTTAGATTTTTGCAAAATTAATGAGGGCTTGATCAGTTTACAATGGCCTTATGTTGAGTAGGAGACATTGCTTCACTATTGTAGCACACAGCTGAAAGTTTTGAAATGTATTCTGCTTGTATTATTGTACCAAGGTTCTATATGTGTGTATCATTTTTATGAATGTATTTCTAAGTCCTTACACCACAATGGAGTGCAATTTTCTGTCATCCTGTTTGCTATATATTGTCACTTTGAAGACTTTTTGGGGACTAAAATGTTCTCCACTTTTACTGTACTGTATACTGTCTGTCTTATTGTGTCCCGACCAGAACGCAGCACGCACGAATCCCGTAAGGCGAGATGCTGTTTTATTTATTTAAAAATCGCCATGATGGCTTTCAAGCTGAAAGGATTGCTGCTTCTCCCCCACCCCTACTCCATCCCTGCACCACTTAACCTCTCAAATCTATCAAGCTGATCTAAAAAAAATGTCTGCAGCATGGTGTCTTTAACAAATATTCTTGAACTTAACCTTTATGGTAGTATGGTTGATAAAGAAAACGAGCCACAGCGATGGAACAGATTTGAACCAGAGCAAAACTAAAGGCAATTCAATGAGATGCAAGAGAATTGCCTAAAAACGCTGTATCTTTAAGTAGCATGGACTTAGCCTTACAAACACTTCTTCTGGCAATAAGCATTAGCTGTAGCCTCTACTGTTGCCAGGACTTGTTCTGTTTCTCAGTTTTTTAGAGCTGGAGTCATGGCGGTGCCAGCTGAGCTACCACAATGACAAATAAACACATTTTCAAGCACTTGAAGCAATTTAGGCTCATCTAGCATGCACTGCATTGTGTACATATGCTATATTTTTGATAGCCTTCACGCGCAGCAGCGTTTATTCTAAGGGAGCATGCATTCCATGTGTGTGTTTGCTACAGCCGTTCAACATGAAAGGAACACTGCTGAGCTGATGGGCACATTAGAGTTCCTGCTGCTGCATATTCATCCACTTTATTCATGTCTATAGATATCAGTAATCACGGAATAAATTTAAGTAGCCATTTGCCCCTTTTTGCTCTGTCAAATGGAAGGCGGTAGTAGCTCCCATCGCTGCTGTCAAGACAACCCTTCATCTTATCAAGCCCCCAAAAGCACAAAAAGTTCAAATCTAAATAAAATCACGTTTTTTGGACCAAAATCAAATCCCCCAAGCACATATATTCAACGAAACGCAAAAACACCTTGTAAAATTAACAAATAATTTATGTTAGTGTAACTGTATGCTGGTGTTGGTAAATGAGCGGTTGTCTTCTCCGAACTGGCCTTAAAACTTTCCAACGAGGAGTGTTGGCAGCGCAAAGAGGCCAGGAGAAACAGACCGTGATGAGATGATGTGGTTTGTGGAAACGAAGATTGAAAAAAATAAAGGGAGCTGTAATTTTCTACCTGTGCTTTGTAAATGTTTTCTATGTGCAGTATTTGATAATGTAAAACTGGTATTTTTGTGGTTTGTACGCTGCAAAATTGATTACTTAAGGTGCACGTAGTTTTGTAAAAAAGAAAAAAAAAGAAAGAAAAAATATGGAACCAAAACGGTGGGAGGATTTAAAAAAAGAATTTCGGATTCAGAAGCCTGTATTTGCATGCATGTTTAACATCTGGATGCGAAGTCAATAAAGTTTATTTGAATCACAAACAATTTTTCAGGTGTATGTTTTGGTTTGTGGTTTTTTTCCTGTGCATCTTGTACAACTCATAGTGCAGTGTGTATGTTAGGTCACTAGGGGGCAGTAGAAACAAAACTTAAAATTAATTTAAATAACATTTACAATTTTAATAGTTTCTTTTTTTGTCTTTAACATATTTATTGTAAATAAAAACTCACATAAACTTTTTTTTTTATTTTTTTTAGAAAAGATGTGGTTGATCTACAGATTTAAGGGTTAAAGGAGTGGATGATAAAGATGTACTGCAATGCAAATCATTTATTAAAGAATATTTATTCTCTTTTTTTCCACAGCAAGTATATGTTTTAAATGATGTTGAATTTTATTGAACTTATGTAGACATAAAATCAAAGAAAAAAATTCAGAGCTAATATACAGAATGTAGCTCATATCAGAACATAATCAGATTTACAAACTGAAATATTCTGACAAATAAAAATCACAACATCTTCATTGACAAATTCATAAAAATTACATTCCTTTATCTGTTTGAATTTCACAGAAAACATACCAGACAAAAATAAAGGAACTGATTGGAAGCAAAGTAAAGTTGATCGCCTTTTCATATACTCCTCTTTGTTCTTTGTCACATATTCTGCAAATAACATTGCTCAAAGCGACTCTGCTGCTCAAACGGCACCACAACAATTCAACTGGAATGAGAAAGCAAGAAACAACCGAGCTGTGAAGGATGCGCTGCTTATTGGCAGCTGAACTGTTTTGGATAAAAAGCAGCAACTTCACACAAAAGTTGTTTCACAAAAAAAAAAAGTGGACAGACTGAGTGCGTTTATAGTAATGGCTTCGTGCATTTGGGAATGGTGATTTGGAATAGAGAGGAAGGGATAGTTGAGACATTTTAAAGTGAGGTTCTGTGGAAAGCTTATGAATTATGATCTTAAATTCGGCAAAAAAGCTCTTTGAACAAGTCTGACAGAACTCAACCTAAAACTTGGTATACATAGAATTTCATAGAGATTAATAAATGCAAATAGCAACAATAATTTGCATATTTGGTCATGTGTATGTAATCTTAATGGATGCTGTTGGTGAGAGGAAGGACAATGAAGGAGAAGAAGAAACTCCTTAAATATGTTCAAAACTACAATGAAGCTGTCTTCTGTTGAAATTTGTTTTCTTAATGTCACAACCCCAACAAATTATCTGGGCCTGGGCCAACAAAAGTGACTTAATGCTCAGTTAATTTACAGCCTGGACGTAGAGGGGTGTGCACCTGCTCTGACTGTAGCTGAGACGAGGACTGATGTGCGAGGACTGGGCCACCTGTGAGTGCTTTGGGATGAGGGAGGAGGCCATGGCAGCTCCTGCAGGTTGCTGAGAAGAGTTAGAGTAATGATTTCACATTAGTCTCTATACAATAACAACAATGAGGGACTACGAAATTGTAGCAAATTAGGTTTTTTTAAAGAGTCACTAGAATACCTAAATTTGGATAAAATGATTAGACATCATGTGATAAATTTCTACGTTATGCTGATGATACTCAGTTATATTGATCCATGAAGCCTGATGAATCCAAATGGCTAATCAGACTACAAGCACGTCTTAAAGATATCAAAACCTGGATGACTCTTGATTTTCTTTTTTCAATTCAGATAAGAAAGAAGTTGTGGTTTTTGGACCAGAACCCTAATTCTCTCACTTTGGATGACATTAACCTGGCCTATTATGGACAAGACACGTCCTTTAACAATAATATAAAACGTGCTAGGACTGCCTTCTTTCATCTACATAATATAGCTGATTATGAGATGGAGATCAGATTTCTTCAATTTTAGCATCACTTTATTGTCTCCCTCTATGATCCAGGTTTTAATGTTGAAGAATGGAAGACTGAATTGCAGTGATGATTCAACACAATCTGCTCCTTTAGCAGGACAATTTGAATCATTTGTATTTTAACCGAATCAAATTTTATTACAACATAACTGCAATCAGCTGGCCTGAATCTGGACCTGTAATAATCTGGATTAATTGCTTTGTTTAGCGCTTTGAGATGACTTGACTTAATTAAAAGAAACCGAGATTCTGAATACTCGCTAAATGTAGCAACAGAGTCACTAAGTTGTCAACATTGAATATGTCTTCTAAATGAACCATGAAATGCTAAATTGTTGGTGATTCTTAGGTTTTAAGGTTTAGACGAACACTATTAAAAAAAACTTTTGTGAAATTTTGGTAGATTAGAGCAGCGATCTACTTCGGTGTTGACCATATTTAAGCTAGCTGTTAGCTTATCAGTTCTGTCAGACCTAAACCGTGTTTCTCCAAACAGAGGTCATTCACAGAGCTATCTACAACTGGTAAAATGTTACTACTTATTATTCCCACTTTAAAATGACAAAACATATCCTCTAGACTTCACAATTTGAATTTACAAAGTTGCAAATGTTCCTAAATAAGCTAAAGGGCTTCAGCTTGGACAAAGTTTGTTTCAAACTTTGTAGAAAGACAGTAAAGTTGGATTTAAAAAATCACCCAAAATTCAACGAAAGGCTTTCAACCACAGAACATTTAAGGACACATATGTAAACTGCTGAACAAAAAGAAAGAAAAAACTGCAGCAATACTCAAGTTTGTGTACTCAGGACAAGTCCTTACAATCACATTCAAGACGCACATTCATTGATCTGTTTTCTTGGTCTTGGTCAAAGACTGATCCATATGTACAGCGGAGAGAAACATTTGCAAAATTTAAACGTACAATCAGAGCTTCAAAAACATTCTTCTCATGCAGTTCAGTGGAAGTTTCCGAAACGTGTCTCTCTTGTCATTTTTCTCCCGTTAATAGACATTCAACGTTGTTGAGGCCACTGTTGCACAAGGTGGATTTTTGACGTGAGGCGTGTGTGCACTCACACGATGACAGTGCATGTGATCTTTTTAAAGTGTTCCCACCATCTCTGAGGCAATAGCACAGTGAATTGTATGAACAAGTATTGCCAAACGTAAAGTTGGACTGTATTTTTCTACTAATCACAATATAATGGCAATATAAAGGAAATAAACCACTGGAATACTGTACAGTCTAAATAAAGCTAAGTGCTCATCTTTGGTGTCCCAAATTTAAGTTTGAGACTTTTTGACACTTAAAAGTTGACGTTGTTGATTTGAAAAGAAGCCCTCTGTTCATTTGTGATGAAAGCATCACATGAGTGTTGTTTACTGTAGGTAGGTGTTGTTCTAGTTTGTCTTACAGTGAAGATTTAGGAACTTATAAACAACTTAAAGGGATTTATAAGTTTAAAGGACTTAAATTATTATTCATTGAAATTGGGGTTAAACATTGAAGATAAATCGGTCCCTACAGAGTATAAAATAAGACATTTTTTAAAGATGAGATTATTGTTTGGTATGGGCTTTCAGAAAGTTCATATGAAGGATTTTTTTTTCTTTGTACAAGTAGTCCAAGCAGCTGCTTAGAAGTCTCAGAATCAGCATCAGAAAGCAAAGCATTCATTCAGCATAAACCTATACTCTGTCCAACTATGTAAGCAGAAATGTGTCAGTGATTGAAGACTCAAAAAAAAAAAAAAAAAACAAATTTCCTTAACATCAGCACAAAATACAGGTGTGTTAATATCTAATTAACCCAGATGTACTTGGTGTCCGGATATATAAACGATGAAAAACCCCTAAGATTAAACGTAAGCCAAACAAATGTGACTGTTGATATGCTGATTGCTGGTAAAGCATCATAAACCTAAAGAGTAACTCACTCCAGCGCTATACGTGAACAAAAACGGTCAACATTTCAACTACTTCAGCCTTTCTCAAAATGAAAAAAACAATTAGCCTCATACTAATATAAATATATATAGTAGCTAGTAACAAAGTCTATGTTTCCGCATATGGATGCTCTAAATATTTTAGGCTAGGATAGGCTCAACTAACCACTTTGTCAGAAGTCAGGTGGACAAAATACAAAACCACCTGATTAGAGACTCAATTGTAAGTTTGATCCTAAGCAAAGATGGGCAAAAGTATGAAACTGAAAATTTTCATAAAAATATAACAAATAATTTTTGAATTAGCAACTAACCAAGAACCAATAACTGTTTACTGATCTTGAGAAACGCCCAAATAGCTGATGCCTCTGACCCAAACATCCTGCAAATACTGTGTAATATCATTTAAAAGTCTCAACACAAAAACAATCCCTCAGTTCAATGTTGTTACAAGTAAAAGATGCAAACATTTTTCGAATTTAACACTCAAAGTTTCGACCAGGCCGAACTAAACCTGACAAAAAGCGTAAAAAAATAATAGTGATACAGCCATTTTAATTTTATTTGGAAGTCAGGTTTGGTTTGCTATAAAAAGTGAAGAAAATTACAGAATAGTTAGCAATTAGCCTAGCTTCTGTTAGCTTGATTCCTTGGTGCTAATTGTTACCCAAAGCTAGCCGCTGTCTTACTACTCTGTTTGGATATAGAAAACCTAAATATGTTGTCTCCAGCTGATGTTAGTGGATGAGTAATTAGAGGAAACTGTACTCTGAGACCTTTTGCTAGCTTGAGAACCATGCTAGCAGTACTATTCTCAAATTGTAGGAGGTCAGAAAAGTAGCATAAAGCTGCTAATTCATCAAAGTTATTTGAGTCAGTTCTGATAAATAAATTTTATTCACTGTTAAAAACATGTAAAACCTTTAGAGAATTAAAAAAAAATGTAATATTTCAAATCTATGTAACTTTTTTTCAATAAATGAATATTTATGTAATGACAGGTTATATAGACCTGGTCAAAAGTGGGTAATTAAACCCAATGGGGTAGATTTGCTCTTGACATTGATGGGGACCAATGTGGGGCATGGGGGGGTTTGAGCTTGCGCTGAAACAGGAAGTGCAGATTAAAGCGATACGTCCTGTGACGCTGGTCCCAGTCCGGACCGGCCCAAAGTTAACATCACAGAGAAAATGCCCGATGGCCAGTCCAGCCTGGTCCACATCCAGACTCAGGCACGAGGCGGCCCATGCTAGTCGATCCAGACATTTACGCCTCCTTCCCCTGGACACAGGTCCGTGCACAGCACCTCGGTCTGCATGTATTATTGGTGGGGATGCAGCGCTATTTCTGCATCCTTGGATCGAATTATTGTTGGGAACATTTCACCTCCGTCCATGCCAAAACTACTCCCATAATTAAACCAAAATGTTATGAGTAACACCAACAACTTAAAAATAATTAAATAATGATAGACTAAAATTTCATAAATATGTTAATCGAGCCACCTAAAATAATGTGATATTGTACCCTTTTTTAAAAAATGTGCTTGAATACACAATTTAAATAAGATAAGTGTTTCCCCATGTGGGACTCATGTTTGGTAAGCAGCGGCTTCTCTCAGACGTGCAGGAATATACTTTCAGCGACAGTCCTTTACCCAATGAATGTGTCAACGCTGTTGTAGTTTCTCCTTTAAATATGAGTTATGCTAAATGTATGTTGAGTAATATTGATATTGTACGGTTTGAAAAAAGTGAACCAACAGGGTGCTTATTTTCCACTCATTTTCATGTCAGATCAATCAGCTATAACTGATCTTTGTGCTCAAATTCAGTGCTAAATAAGAGAAAAACGATCCAGAATCTCCTGAATGCAGATGTAAAGGAACACATACTCTGACAAAGATGAAGAGTCCCAACCAGTGACCTCTGAACCCTGTTTCGTTGGTCGGAGAACCAGAATGTCCTGAAGGCAAACACGGAAATCTGCAGATCATGGCTATGGATGAGACGGCAAGAGGAAGCTTAGGCAGAGAGGACAGAGAAAGAGAGGTAGTGGTTGTTTCTCAAATCTTCTTCACACCTGCCTCCTCCTGGTCTTCCTCCTCCTCCCTTCGCTTTTGAAAACGTTTCATGCCTCTCTTTCTTTTTGAGATGTTGGCCTTCCATCTCTTTTTCGGGGGTGTGTGTGTGTGTGTGTGTGAGATCATTTCCAGACGTGTGCTGTCATGTGTGCTGAACTCGGACTGTCTCTTAT
>SSNR01000080.1:1951165-2062461 GCA_006937965.1 Callopanchax toddi
GAGACCAGAAGCTAAGACCGAGGTGCTGGTGAATATTGAACAGCAGAGGACCTGAGAGGAGTAGTGAGACCTGGGACTGAGAAGCTCTGGAACTCGGACAGGGACTGAAGGAACCAGGCCGGAAAGGGA
This sequence comes from Callopanchax toddi, assembly GCA_006937965.1. NCBI lineage: Eukaryota > Metazoa > Chordata > Actinopteri > Cyprinodontiformes > Nothobranchiidae > Callopanchax > Callopanchax toddi. The sequence continues at coordinate 1,951,295 of SSNR01000080.1, forward strand.
CTGGAGGAGCCAGGACCGAGGTCGGAGCCGACGAGGGGCTCAGGGAGGTCGGAGCCGACGAGGGGCTCAGGGAGGTCGGAGCCGACGAGGGGCTCAGGGAGGTCGGAGCCCGTGGGAGGACTTGAAGACTGGTAGATGTGGGCAATTCCGGGGATCCGTGAGCCCATGGAAGGGTTCGGGGATGAACGACGTCGGGCTGGAGGGCTATATGCCTGTGCCTGTTGTCATAATACCCCGGGAGGTCGCCTGGCTCAAAAACGGCTGTGTTGAGCTGTGTCGCAGGGTCCTGTAGGCCAGTTCATTCTGTTATGATTTCATTTACTGATGGACCCTGGAGCGAACACAGACAACGGTGGAAACTGAAGGTAAGTGAAAACAAGTGATTTATTAATATAGGTGGTACTGGTGCTGGAGGTGTGGACCTTGGGAGGCCCTAGCGTCCCGGACGGAACCGTACGCCACCTCATGTGAGTGGAGTGAAGAGGGGTGTTGGAGCTGGCGACCGACAGGGAGACAGGCAGTGGTGCTGGAGGTGTGGACCTTGGGAGGCCCTAGCGTCCCGGACGAAACCGTACGCCACCTCATGCGAGTTGAGTGTGAGGAGGGGGTGTCGGAGCCAGCGACCGGCAGGGTGACAGACAGGCAGGCAGGTAGATCAAAGGATGATGATGAGGAGGAGGATGAGAGGGCAGCCAGGGAGACCAGGAGGAGCAGAGACGAGGGAGGAGTGACCGGCTGGAGATCCAGGTGTAATGGCAGCAGACCGGAGCAGGATGACGGGAACCGAGAGGAAACACTGGAGGGAGGAACAACAAGGTTAAACTAAAGTACTGAGGAGATCTAGGTTAAAAGGCCATAGTTACCACGGGGAAGTGGACACAATGAACTGGCGTTCATCTTCTGGCCGGCTGGTGGTTTTATGTTGTGCTGATGAGCCGAGTGGTGGCAGCTGTGATGAGCTGAGTGGTTGCAGCTGTGGGTGGTTAGTGGAGCTGAGGGTGATGAGGGAGGAGATCCTGCTGATAGGGAGGAGGAGGTGTGCCCGCTGGGGCTCAGGATATGACAGAAACATTGTTTCTCATTCACAAACTAATGTTACCAGAACAAGACGATACCAAGATCTTTAATCAATTTTGAGATTATGTTTTATCCTGAAAACAGAAGGTGCCAAGTCAGGATCCAGAGTCCATGTGTCCAAATCAGGATCCAAAGTCTGTGAGTCCAAGTCCAGATCCAGAGTCCGTGAGTCCAAGTTTAGATCTAGAGTCCGTATATCCAAGTCCGGATCCAGAGTCCGTGAGTCCAAGTCCAGATCTAGAGTCCGTGAGTCCAAGTTTAGATCTAGAGTCCGTGAATCCAGAGTCCGTATATCCAAGTCAGGATCCAGAGTCCGTGAGTCCAAGTCTGGATCTAGAGTCCGTGAATCCAGAGTCTGTCTGTCCAAGTCCAGATTTCGAGTCCGTGAGTCCAAGTCCGGATCCAGAGGTTGAGAGTCCAGAGCAGAGTCCTCATCCAGAGCCCTGATCCAGAGTCCGAGCTGAGTCATGATCCAGAGTCCGAGCTGAGTCCAGCGTCCCAGAGGGGCAAATGGTCTAGTCCAGGCCCTACGCCATGCCTTGTCGGGCCGCCTCATGGCCGGCCCCCTGAGCCACGCCATGTTGGGCAGCCACCCAGGCACCCNTCGGGGGTGTGTGTGTGTGTGTGTGTGAGATCATTTCCAGACGTGTGCTGTCATGTGTGCTGAACTCGGAGGCGCTGAACTTCCTGTGTGCTGGCTGCCGTATCCCATCATGCCGTTGGTGTTGTAGAGATTCACGCCGGCCATGTGTTGAGTCACCTGAAACGAAACAAAACGCACTTTGTTAGTGGAAGCTCAAAAGCAGTTTTCAAAATGAACACACACACACACACACACACACACACACACACACACACACACACACACACACACACACACACACACACACACACACACACACACACACACACACACACCTGGGCGATGTTCCACTGCAGCTGCTGAGTTTGTTGCGGCCCATAAACCTGCTGCTGGGGTAACGTAGGCACGCCTCCAACCTGCTGCTGTCCCATCATGCCGCTCTGCTGCTGAACCACTGTGCCATTCTGCTGCTGTCCCATCATGCCTTGGCACATCCCCGTCATGTAGGGTGATGCAGCAGCACCGCCAGGCGGCGCCATGCCACCCTGAGCGCCCATTAAACCATTCTGCTGTCCCATCATGCAGTTCTGTTGGACACCAATCATGCTGTTTTGCTGAACTCCCATCATGCCGCTCTGCTGTTGTCCCATCATAGCCATTTGCGGTGTCATCATGGCTCCTCCCACTCCCCCCACCTGGGCTAAAGAATGGTACGGACCATAAGGATGTGTTGGGTATCCCATCCGATTCATGTAAAGGCCTGGAAACGATCACACACACAAACCAGTTAAATAAAGATTCAATGTTAAAACTGAATCATCTTTGTGTAGATCTCACCGTGTGCAGCCATACTGCTGGCGTGCACTGAGGGGGTGGACGCGTACAGGGACAGAATAGAGTCCTTGGACAGCTTCTTGACAGCCCCTTCCTCTGTTTTGGGTTTCGGATCCAGAAACAAACTCAGATTTTCAGGCACTGAGGCAGTTACTCTGCTCTGAGGCAAGGAGCTGGAAACAGGCTGGAGGCAGGAAGTAGAAAGAACAGAAACAAGGCCATCAGAACACAAACAAACAAAACAATGTCCTACCTGAATCCCTAAAAGTAAAATTACAACAACAACTGTCAACTACTAATTAGAGACACAAAAACCTAAAATATTTCAGTTAACTGGTACATACAACACTGCTAAAGCTATGGCTGAATCATGTGGTGCATTTGATGTAATAGCTAAAAAACATACCTTAGTTCTTATTATGCACATTTCTAATGTGTTGTTTTTAAAAGTGCTCAAATATAACTGGTTCCTAGAAATGTCTCAGTTTTGTGTCAATTTGTTTGGAAATATTTCACATTTCTTTCTGCAATTTTGTCACCAACCCTTCCTAAAGTTGTCTCATTTCTGATTACCAGAAACTAAAAGAAATACGACGGGTCTGACAGGAGTTCCAGTTGCACCAAGTGACTTTGAGACTACATGAGAGGACAAAAAATACATTTTCCTAGAAAGCAAGGCTGTGCAACGTATGTAAAGAAATTGTAAACATCTGCAAGCATTTTGAGACACTTTAGAAATGTCCCTGTGAAAAACTTCAATTTGTTGCTAAATAGTGAGATATTGATTTTCCTAAAATAGAACAAATGTTGAAAAACCATGCACTGTTGAAGGTCTGCATACACTCAAAAATCAATGTCCTATGGTACCATAGTTTTTGCAGAAGTTGAGGAGGGGGCTGGGAGGGAGCTGAAGAGATCCAGGGCCGAACGTGCCTGAGCTGGATTAGACACCACCGGGCTCTCCTTACAGTCTGGAACACATCCTCCACCATTAGACACCACAAGACTCGGAGTAGGAGCGTCTAATGGAACAACGATAACGGTTCAACTGTCCCATTCGTCAATTATTCAATCAATTAATCAAATTAGCCCTTACATTTTAAACCTTAAAACGGTAGCAATAAATGCACCACATCCACTAAAAAGCCCAGGTATTAGCCATCACTAGAGGTATTATATGGTGAGATTGTCAGGAGATACAATACCCAGTCCAAGCAGATCTGTAACAGCCTGGGAGTCCGTCTTTGGGCTGATGTCTTTTTTCTGGAAAAAAAACAAACAAATCAATAGAATTAATCTACTGTGTGTGTGCTGACTTTGCTCCAGTCAAACCAGTTTCCACTGAAAACTCCTGACCTTCAACTCACTGAATAACATTTCCTCACCCTTCCTCTCCTCATCCTGTAACCCGCCCTGTGTAAATGGACCCAACTGCCCTGAGTCCAACGAAAACAGCGCTGTATTACTAAGCATGCACACTGAATGATGCACCTACCAGTTTCATCTTCTCAAACACAACAGGTTCCTTGGGGATGTTGTCGCAACTCTTTTCTTTCTATAAATAAAAAAACAACATGGTTTTCTCATCAAGGTTAGAAGTTAGATGAAGTGAGTCTTGCTGGATTATTTCATGTATGAACACCTACTCTCAACATCTGGATGTCTATGACCTTATCCATATACTTCTTCTTTTCATATTTGTCCCTGATGAAGATTTCTGCAGCCTGGTCTGTCTCTGGGCGCTGGAAACACTCCGGTAAAAACGCTTCGTAGAGGCGCTTGGCCTTGGCGTTCCCCATCTCTTGAACACACTGAGGTCATCCACAGAAAACAAGTTACAACAAAAACAAAGTTATGTGTTCTATTGTCAGTCAGAGTATACGGTATATATTTATACTACTATTAGTAGTAGTTCTGTGTTTTAGTCAAGTCCGCTGACCTGGACCTGCTCCTGTGTCCACTGATCCAGGTTTACCGACTTGACCTTTGAGATGTGGACCCCCAGATTCCGATGAATACCAGCACAGCGGATACAAACGAAGATACCCAAATTCCAGGAAGCCCATCTTGGACCTGGGAGAAACACAGGAAGCAGAGGACAATGTGGTGAAGCTGAAGGCCGATCAAAGAAAACTCTTCGTCTAGAGCAATAATAGAGACGAGACCGAAACCTCAATTACGAGTCTGAACCCAGCAGGGAACTCATCTAATCTTGTGTAAGTCCTGTCCTGACACATAATAGGAGCTAGCCTACCAAACTGAAGCTGAGTGAAGTGTGGGGGAGGACAAAACCACACAAAGACATAAACAATCACACACACTCAGTCTGGATACCTGCAGGGATGATTACTCATTTGGTCATGAGCCTGTGTGTGTGTGAGTGTGTGTGGGAGCAATGTTATCTGAACAGCCTATTCTGTTCATCTTACCGCCATATGGATCTAAATGGATTCATCTGATGTTTGTGCCGCCCTCTCAGAGCTGTATGCAGTTATTTTAAACCAAATATGTTGCATTTGGTGTCAGTGACTCATTCCTTTAAGCTATTAAAAGCATTGCCTTAACAAAACTTCTGAGAGTAGAGAGAAGAGCAGCGCTGACGTGCTATTTTTGGTTCAAAAATTATGCAGCGGCTCTCTACAGAAAGTACAATAATCTTTTCTTACTTCAGTATCGACCTTCCATCACTAATCTGCCCCACCGATTTTGTTCATCTGCATTATGAGCGACTTGATGCACTGTGACCTTTGAACCACTAGGTGGAGGAGCAGCTTTTGATTTGGAGTCTTCTCTCCTGTCAACTCAATTCATTGTGCAGCCTTTCGGAAAAGGCCATTCTATGCAAATGAAAGAGGAGGCTGACTTTCAGAAGGAAATCAACCCTTCCATTCTGTGTGGAAACGGTGTGCTCGGGTAAGAGGTCACAGAAAGAGATGCTGAACTGAACTGAAAACTCCAATTTTCCAAGTGAAAAATAGAAAAACACCAACAAAAACGTGTAGGTCGTCATAAAGAAAGGCGGTAAGCCATCGTATAGAACGTCCCACCCTTCATCCTGATAGTCTAGCTGCAGCATTAGCTCTCATGCCGGCTAATAATAGTTGAATTACTCTGCAAAGCCTGCTTAACCGTTGTAAACACTGGCACGGACACAGAAAGACCATCAATTGTATTGAACTCCCGTTAACACAGGAATTAGACGGGCCTTTGTCATCCTTCTTCTAACCCCCCTGAGTTCTAGACGCCAATTCTTATCTCAATAATTCACCACTGCCTCCCTCCCTCCCTCCACTCCCTTGTCTGTCCATATCTCTCTCACGCAGTTCCATTTAGCTTTCTCTAAGAATTTCTCCACCCTTGTTGTTCAGGATCATGTCTAGTTGCTACTAACTTAGCGCGTTGGGTCAATTTCAGGTCTTTTCTCAGCCATGCTCACACGTACGACAATGCCGGAACAAAACTTTGACTGGACCGAATGATCGAGGAGGGCTTTTACAGATTAACAGTCATAAACTCTAAGCTGACATAAAAAGACAGTTCTGGTCAATTTGCACCCATGAATTTTAGGGTACGAGAAGAAGACGTCTGCTACAGGCCTCTACGCTTTAATCTGAACCATGCCCATTTTGAAAGGCACACAGTGTTTCTGATTCAACCTACAGACTTTTGAAATGAAGACAAGCGTTTTGATTGAGCTTCAGTAAACCTGCACTGTCAAAATTCTGTGCCTGGGATGTGTGCAGTCCATGCACCAGAGTTGAGCTACTGCCTTAATAAAGATGATTTACCATACTGGAGTAGATGCAGGTTGTAAATGTTCACACTGGTGCAAATTGGGAACCATTTTGTAATCTATTGCTATGAAACACCTGGGTACAAAGGAGGTGTGCAATCGAACTGATGCAGAACAAAGTTTTCTATCTAAAAATATTCTCCAAAGCGTTGTAGGTGAAGAAAAAGTACAACCCAAAACCACTACCACTACTGACTCATCTGAAAAATTGCTTTTATGCTGATTTCAATACTAAGTATTTGGTTGTATATGAGATATTAAGGGAGAGGCAGTGACTCAGTAGGTAGAGCATTCATCTTGCAGCTGGAGGTCAGAGGGTCCAGCAGCCACTGTACATGGTAGAGGATCTCATGACCCCTCACATCTGGTTGCTTCATGGCCCATAGTGGAGTCTTGAATCACATTTTGGGACCACAGAAAGTAGGAACACCTCCATCTTCTGTGGTTGAAATTTACAGGCGATACCACCTTAAACATTTAGAGTCTGGGCACTCAGGATGTGCGGCTGCCCACCTGCAAACAATCAGTGCTTTATCAGCATCAAATAACTGAATACAGCTAAATGTATGAGAAAAATTCATATTTGAAAATACAGCAGCAAGTTTAGAACAACAGGAATCAACAAAAGTCAACACATGAGAAAAAATTCTCAAGGTGTTTTTTGCTTTTAAACAGGAAAATGTTCCATTCATTTACATGGAGGGGTAGGACCTAGAACTTGTGTTGGATCCAGCCACAAGGAGGTGCTAGTCTTTTTTCAGCCTCAGCTAAATTCTTAAATTTATATCACTACCAAAAAAACGACAACATCTATAGCCTAGCAGTTATGGAAGAGTCTATCTTGCCAGGCTCCGAGCTACAGTATCTATCAGTGTGTTTCTTGGCAGCTGAAGTCTGAATGAGCAGCTCTTATTTGCAGACCTCCGACAGACAAGTGCACGTGAGCAACAGATGAGCTGAAAGTGGATTAAGGAAGACGTTTAACAGCTTTATGCTCGACTGCTGCAACTCTTCACTTCACTGTATATCTGTCCAGCAACACAGCACACCTCCATGTGCTTTTACCAGTTATAGTTGGAGGAGAGTGGGAGGAACAGATGTCTAAAAAGAAAAAAAATGGAACGACTGAACAAACAAAATGGAAAGAGCATAGATTTTACCTCTGCTGAGAGCGGAAGGTGAATTAGTTTTTGTTTTGTTTTTTTTAGCAGCAAAGGAATGCAAACACTTTAGATGTTTAATTAATTAATTTCACCAGGTGTGATGATGAATAAATCTGCTTCATGATTCTGTGATGATGAAAGGCAAAGTGAGGATTGAGGAATCAGCCTGGAATAAAGACAAGTGAAGAGCTGAAACTCATCAGTGGTGGAGAAGTCAACAAAATGTGGACTTTGGTTATTTGACAAGCTCTGTGTGTGTGTGTGTGTGTGTGCGTGCGCGCATGCGTGTGTGTGAGAGTGAGACATAAATCTAGACCAAGGGAGAGATTTATAGTTTTTTTCCCCACATTTGGATTCTCACGGGCACTTTTCAACTAACACTTTTCGACATAATTCACAAGTTACACAAACACGTTTGCTCAGGCACACGCCCACTAATTTACACACACACACACACTTGTGTGAGCAGGTGCCTATGCCTCATTAGCCTACATCCCACAAGGATAAATGGTGCTCTCTGCAAGCATCGAGCTAATCCTTCAGAGCCTCAGTCATTAGGGGATGATACACCCTCCACCACACACACACACACACACACACACACACACACACACACACACACACACACACACACACTCCTCTTGCCCTTTAGCACATAAACCAAACCAGAACCCCCTAAAACCATCCAGTGACCCAGTCCCAGTCTGAAGCTAGCATATGGACTCTTATTGATAATTTACACTGTGCACACTGTTTGACCATAGTGTTGAGACTGTAACAGGTGAAGGTAAACTCAGGAAAATTCATTTATTTTTATGCATCTTTTTGCAAATCACTCGATTACAAAAATCCTGCAGGCAAAGTGATCAGACTGGATAGTTGGTTTAACCCTTTACAACCCAAAATATGAAATAATTTAAAATGTAATTTGTTAAAATTAAACTATTTCTTGGATAATCAGAATCCCCCCTTTTTTGTAATTTTACAATAAAATTCAGTTTCAGTACAAGGTCAGACACACAGCACATAGAAAACACATCACAGGTAAGGCTGACTGCTTAGTAGAGCGCCTCTTTTATGCAGATGAAAGGATAACAAGAGGGAGAAAAACAGGTCCCCCAGCTCTGCTCCGACAGGGGGCAGAGATGGGATTATTAATTAATATTAATAATAATATATCAAAAATATACCAGTTGGTTTTATTATGTAATTATACAACAATATAGCAGTAATAAAGACATAAAATGGTGTGTAGATCCTCCACTAGAGGGCAGAAGACCTGTATAGGACTGGAAGTGGTGGGTTTTTGATGAAGGTACTAATCCTAATACTACCATCTGGTCTCTTTAAGGACAGAAAGGGTTAAACTTCTACTCAGCGATCACATGTTTCACAGGGACAGTTACTACGGTTTATTAACATGGTGATGGCGATGATGAAAAAAGAAATAAAGGACAAAACCAGACATTTGGGACTATATCCTACATGAAAAACAAAAACACTGGAGTAACTATTCACCACATGAACAAGTTTTACCTCCAATGACAGACGTGTCCCTGCTTAAACCCCTGTGGACATCAACTGTCTTTAAAGTGAGACCAGCAAGATGCTGGCTCCAGAATCCTCTTGCTTAAAGAGAATCTGATATTTTTGTGGGCTCAGGTTGATCTGCTGGGCTGAACATCTTGAATTTGAAACCATAATCAGATACTTTTTGAGAGTTTTGTGAAGCTGCTCAGAGATATTGACACGCGGGTTTTTCATTTCATTCTAGGATTGTGTGTGTTTACGGGGACATTTCAGTGCATCAGACTGGTATTACTGTGCACACGCTCCCTTAGTACCAACCTTTACTTGGTACTGTAAGAGTTCAGAGTCTCAAGTCAGACTCAAAAAGCCAATCGCCTTCTTGTTTCGGCGGAAATCCCTGCAGAGTTCGGATTGGATGAGATTAAAGGGTGCAGGAGGAGGAGGAGGGGGGGGGGCGCGCTGGTTTAGTCGGCACAGCCAGGTGATATCTCCACGGCAACCTGGGCCGAGAGCTTGCGTAAACACGAGCACAATGGACACAATAAATAAAGCTGAAACATGCGCTCTGACACTAACCTGTGCGCCGCCTCCTGAGACTGTAGCCAGAGTCTGAAGTGTCGACTGCATTAAGCACCTGCCTCCCCCTCCCCCTCCCCCATCTACTCATTATTTCCCGTCAGCATTAGGCTTTTATGTTCAGCAGACGTGAGAGGAAGTGGTTGAGAAGAAAGGAATATAAACAGCGCGAAGAGAGGATGGTAAAAACAGGAAGTTGGGATCATCAGAAATCTAGTTTTAAAGCTTCTGCAGGCTGGGGTGAAGTGGGAGGATTGTTGGACAGCAAACACCTTCTAGACTCCATACATCGCTTCCTCTACAAGGGGACAGCGCTGTATATGAGCTCAACACGGTTAGATCAAACGTCACCGTGGCTGAAAGCCTGACCTGAAAGGGGGGGAGGAGGGGGAGGAGCACGTTGCTGTGTGTTTTGGGAAAACGTGCTCCTTCAGTGAGTAAAATAGCTGTCAGTTTCTTCATTAGTGCTGTTAATGAAAGGGATGCAAATGAGATCAGCGCGTGACCTTTAAGGCTCTAAACTAGAGCATGATTGAATAATAAATGCAGAACCTAGCAGGTCTTAAAATACCCCCATAAAATATTAGAGGGAAATAGGTTTTTTGTGAATTTGACAAAGAGGATAGATGTCTCTGCTGCTGCTGTTTAACCCCTAATCTGATCTGTGGTCTAATTTTACACGTCCGCTGTGAAACGTGACCAGTCACGCCAATCACAACGGTAACACCCTGCATGCTTAATGAACACTAATTCAAATGAGGAGGGGTAAAAATGCTCAGAATTTAAATGATAGGCAGAAATAAAACACCATGACATTTTTCCTTTCATGTATTCTCACTGTAGTCTGTTATATAAATAGCTTTTTATTTCACTGTCATTACATTTAAGAGTTATAATACTTGTAGATAAATTGCAGGAGCGTAATGACTTCCAGCTATTTGAACTGGTTTGCCTTAAATGGATTTTGAAGTGTGTTTTTGTGTTAAAGTTATAAATAATTTCTAACTTCCCAGCTGGAGATACAGTGGGTAAAAAGAATATCGAACCAATTTTCTAATAAAATATACTAATAATGGTTCAGTTGACATGAAAATCTCATCAGATGTCATAAACAAGCCATCTAATCGACACATGCAAAAAAATAATAAAACCATCAATGTCCATATGTTGAATTATTTATAATAAAATAGAATGTCATCTGCATACATGTGGTAATGAATGTTACAACATTTCTCTATTTGGCCAAGAGTGAGTACATAAAACATAAAACGTTTCTTTCCATGCTTTTTTGCACCTTCCTTTCTCCATGTGCTAAATCCATGTCCCTGCTTCATTCTGTTTTAATACTCAGTTAAAACATGGACATCGATGGTTTGATTTATTTGCATTTGTGGAATAGATGGGTTGTTAACAACATCTGGTGAGAATTTCATGTTAATGGCACCTTTAGAAATATACTGGCAGCGGACACGCTCAGACAGGGTAACCAGCTAACCCAAACCGAGGAGCTCGTAACTAAAATAGGGACAACTTCTGTCGCATTGATGTGGTTTAAATCTAAAAAGACCAACATGGACCAGACAACAGTTATTTGTAAAGTTTGCCGGCTCCCGGTCCCAACAACGGACTCCAACACCACAAATGTATTTGAGCACAAAACCCACAACAAAGAATACAGAGACAGTCAACGGCCAAATGCTGCAAAAGCAGCGTCGAGTGTTGGCGTAAGAGCTCATAACAAACTCAGATGCTGCACCAGGCTTTTACTCATCGCGCACCACGTAGCCCTAGCTCCCGCAGACGGAAGGAGATCACTGCTGCTGTTACCAAGCACATCTGCAAAGATATGGGTCCAATCTACTATGAGTTTTGTGAGTTACACTTGAACCGAGATATGAAATACTCAGCTGAAAACACATTACTAAAGTCACGTTACCTGGTTTCTACGATGCATGCATGGCCATACCACCCAGCCCTATATGGGATGACAAAATCAAAATGCCTATTGTTTTATATAGTGGAGTAAAAACACTGTTTATGGCAGCATTTTCTTTGCCTCACAGCCAAGTCAAACCAAGAGGCCACATCATGGAATTTGTCTTTCTGTGGATGTGATCAAACAAATTTCTCTTTATAATCAATTTGCTTTCACGCATTACAATTATGTTTATATTAAAGCAGAAACTGGATTTTGGCCGTTGCAGCCTCTGTGTGTTTGATGTGATGGATTTGGACTAAAGGGGGACGGGGGAGACAGGAGGGAGCACGTTATGGTGAGCCGAGGAGAAGAGGTCTGCTGCAGCCCTCCAGCACCAACACATTTATTATTATTATAGCAAAGAACAACAGCAGGGAACTACTTTTTAGTAAGCTTTGTCGGCTCATGATCGACCAGAACTGCAGCCTAGTGAAGACTGAAGACAGAATGAAAACGAGCTAGCGTTAGCTTCATTTAGGCTAATAGTTCAACATGAAAAAAAACATCCGAACTCGGTTATATTATTATCAGGATAGAAATGACTTTTTTCTGGAGGTAAAAGTTTGGTTATGTTGTAAAACCCTAACAGAAATACAGTATGGTATTTGTTGTGCTCAGGCTAACTGTTAGCCTAGCAGTCCTGAAAGACGAAACACAATTTAAACAGAGGCTGTTCAGGAAGATATCTAAAATGGGCACAGTTGTTATAACGTTTACACAGAAACACTCTTTTAAAAGTCCCAATTTTTAAAAATCTACATTAATGATTAGAAAGTTGAGCTAAATGAAAATCCAGTTCTGTGCACCTCTGGTACAGACTTCAGTCGAAGACTCTGAGGTCACATGCTCACTGTTTCCTTCCTGTTTTGTGTTGTTTACAATCAAATCAAGCAACTGTACATAAATTCCCACTTGCAGAGCATGCATGCTGAGCAGACCCACTTTATGAAATTAGCTCATATTTAATAGCTCATCTGTTGGTAATGAATTACACAGTAAATAATATGCAATCAAACTGGCTGTGTCTCAAATGTAATAACCACAACATCACAAGTTAAACATTATTTAACAAATGATTTTAATTAGCTATAAACTGTGTTAAGACATGAACACCGAGCATGATTTTAACAGCGTTTATTATAGAAACAAGTCCCCTTTCACTTAACTAACACCTATAATAAAAGCTCTTTGAAACAAACTTGAATGGATCAGTTTTCATGTGATTTTTCTTGAATATTTTCCCAACACTTCTAGTTGCAGGCCAACTTCACAGCTCGCTGTGCACAGACTCGCTGCTCTCTCATTCCTTATACATCTTTCTTCTCCTCTTTTTAGAGTCATGATGTTTCCAAACATGCTCAAGGGAGAGTTGTTCCAAAAAAAGATGAGAACAGATTAGATTTTTGATTATTCAGTCAGATCCAAGGACTCTCGTACTGCCACTACAAGGTCAGAGAGGATGTAGAGAAAAATACAAATAGGGAATAAATAATCTATTAGAAATAAGGAATAAACATGCAGACAGGACATGCTGAGAGCAACGGCCTTCAGACAACAGAACAACGAGCACACACTGATTAGGAGCTATGGTTAGTTGTAGGATAGGTTAAAATATGCTGCATGTGTCCACATTTATCAAACACTGCATATTTTCAGGCCATAAATCCAGAGAAAATGGAAAATAATGAGTTTTTGTATTTTGATTCTGCTACACAAAATGCAGATAAAATTAATATGTTGAAGCTAAAACTAATCTGATTAGTGCACGTCTTGGTATGCCGTATCCCACTCAGATACATCAAGTTCTAACAGGAAATGAAGGCTCAGTCACATTATTCATGGACTGTCCCTGAGGAGTTGCAGGGTGTTTTTACCCCAGGTGAGATGTTGATTTTGATGCATTGTGGGAAATCCCTCTGCTGCAACTGTGAAAGCCCAATAAAGAATAGTGTTTGATGTCATAAAGCAAATTAATTAATCCCAGAACTATTGAGTTTTAAATACTAGAGTACATACCAGAATACTGGCCCACTTTAAGTAGTACCTTCAAATGAGTTAGAGGCTGCTCAGTTATAGAGAAATCTTAATTATTTTTGTTGATACTCAAATCCCAATCATTAAAGAAAATTAGTTATGACTGTTGTTACCAATTTACATCAGCAGGGGGCAGAAATATGCTGTTTAATGGAGATTAAAGGCATACTTTGCAACTTTTTCATATTTTAAAATCTTTTTCTTGAGCCAGTATGTGTTAATAATATGACCCTTTAAAGGGTTAATGAAAAGTCACTCAGCCCCATCTGCTGCTTGGATCCAGAATACCATGATTGCAACTTCTCATTCTCCGGTCCGATGTTCTGATGTCTCACAAAGTCACGTATCTCGCGAGAGGGTTAGGCTAACTAAAAGTGGCTAGCTGCTATGCTAGCTCCGGAGTGTTTTTAGCTCATGATTCCTGCTTTTTTTAAAAATCTCTCCCTGCTTGAACTCAGCTGATTTCTTTGAATGAGTGATGAACCGCTCCTGTAGAAATCAGTGAAGTCTGAGGAGACGTTTCAACAGTTAGATTTAGGTGTTTCTGAGCAAAGACAGTGGTGCTAACATTTTCACGGCAGTGATTTAAAACGGACACCAGGGGGAGCCAAAACAAGCCAAACTGCATAGTGTGCCTTTAAAATGTATGAAATGATCATTTATGAGAATAAAATTAAACTTATCGCATTAAAATCAATAAAAACCATCATAAAATAGCCTAAGCTCAGGCCTATTTATAGTAAGAGCCAAAGGAGTTATTTTTTTAACATTCATGTAGATTAAAACATGTGAAGACACCAACTAATTAACCCTTTGAGCACTTGGTAGAACATGTTTTAGTCCCTATAGCTTACTGATGTACGCACTGAACTTAAGTTAAAAAATAAAAAACTAAACTAGAAAAATTCAGAAAATTTGAGAGGGTTTAAATAAAAAGTCGAACATTATTACCTTGCATTATCATCGTCATAAAATTATTATATTTATTTAAAAGAAGTATGTACATTAAGTGTCCCGAAACAATAAAAAAATGCTAACAAAGGCAGATATTTTGTATTGCTTTTTTCTTGCTGTGGACAATAAAGTTTTAAAAGTATTTTTCATGTAATCAGTCAAACACTGACAGACAGCGCTGCTATAAAAGCAGAGAAGAGCTGCTACAGAAGCCCATAAAAATATGCTTTTGGCTGTGACAGTTCTTAGAAAAAATGAAAAATATCAGTGGGCATCATTCCACATAAAATATGTGTCAAAATTAAAAATACTGGAGACATATTTTTGACAAACATACGGTAATATGCTATGTTTTGCCTTAATTCTGCCATATGCACAGATAGTTTTTTAAACACCAACGGGAGGTAGAAGTGAACTTCATTTGTCAAGCTTTTAAAGAAAAAAGTGACTAAATAAAGTGGAAATAGAAACACAAAATTGATCATTTGCACAGTAGAAACATAAATATGCAAGTTTCTACCAACAATCATACGTCTAAAGGATTAAAAAAGGAGTTGCTGTAAATTAGATTAAAAAAAAGTCATATTTGGCTAACAGATCAAACTAAAACATGATAATAAATAGCTCATCTGTGTGTTTGCAACCAAAACTGCACTGTTTACCCAACAGCATGGCAAAACAGGTTCAACAAACAGCTGATGATAGTGTTCAAGGTATCACTGAGGTCACACTGTAGGGTCAGGAGATACAAGGCTGAAATCTGGGGCAGAAAAATCAAAAAGTGACAACATTCCAATCAGATATCACACCTAAGGTCAAGGTGCAAAAGTAATCTGAGTACAAACATGATGAAATCAGCTTCCTGTCTGCAGGAACAGTCTGTTCAGGGCGACTCAAAGTCAGAACAGGTGTTTCTACAGCTTCTGCTACAGTTTCTGTTCTGAGCATCTTGCAGGCATCCAGCTGGGGGGGGGGGGGGGGGGGGGGGGGGGGGGGGGGGGGGGGGTCGTTCCCAAATCCTCGTGTGTGTGAATGAGGGGTGAACCCATTAAAACCCCCATCCTTAGCCTGCATGGACATCAGATTACTTGAGGTATTTTGGCGTGATGTAACTGCATGCCATTTGTCTGCCTCGTGAGGATGTTGCACCATAGTACAACGTAATTGGTCGAGAGCTGATGCATGAAATGCCGCATTTCCCAGCGTAGTAAAGCAACGAACAAAAAGGGCATGGGGTAAAATGAAGCGGGTGGGTGCGTGACGCCGGCAATCACCCACCTTTAGATTCGCAGTCAGCACAGTATTTGTTCTCCTCCAGCGCCAGTAAAGAGTTGAGGACCGCCTGGTATCTGTCAACGTCTTTCACAGATTTGCCCGTCATCGCTGCGCCAAAAGTCCACCTCCCTCGTTTCTACGCCCGGCTTTTGTCAAGAATAAATAAATAAATAAAAAAATAAAACTAAAGCAAGCAGGAGACGATGCGCTCGGTTCCTCCTCTTCCTCCTCCTCGACGTGTGAAGCCCAGTGAGTTTGTTTTACCACGACGGGATGAGAGAGAGACGTTCAGCCAATCAGCATGCGGCTTTTTCGAGGTACCCCAATCAGGAGGCAGAGCGCTGGAAGACATCACGTGACTTCCAGGACTCGGAAATGTGCTTTCGGGCTTTAAAGCGCATCTGTAAACCATCACTCAACGCAGTGGGTCCTCAGAGAGCCGCAACACATGAATACGCGCTTCTACTGCCATCATGTGGTCAGTTATAGGACTACAGCTGAGAAAAAACGCACAAGGACTGCTGTTCCTCTCCATGACACTAGAGGGCGAAGGATTTACTACGAACAGGAAATACGATCCAAAAGAGAAGCGTCTGGCTGCGGCCGCTGTGGAGCTCCACAGTAACCGGATACACGTCACCTCCACACTAACCGAAAACACATGACCTCCACAGTAGCCAGAAGAGAGGCACCTGGGTCAACAACCCTCCCCCTAACCCTAACCCTAACCCTAACCAATTCCGGTACGGTATACGGAGGTTGTGTAAAAGTCGATTTAATTGAAGTTTCGTGTTTCCGGTTAGTGTGGAGGTCACGTGTTTCCGGTTACTGTGGAGCTCCACAGCGGCCGCAGCCAGATACTATTGTGATCCAAAAGGGAATCATCTTACTGTATTGGTAAACGATCCTTGCTTCAAAGTAAAACTCACAACATTCGTTTCTGTCATTTAAAAGCACTACATGCAATACGTTCGTAAAGAAAGACATTTATTTAAATATTTTTTAAACTTTAAATGCAAATTTAAATTTAAACCCTCTGAATTCGTTGTCTTATGCCTTTTAACAATCTTTTATTTTGAAGTAAAACCGGACATTATTGTCTGAAGTTGGCTAACTTTACAAACGTGGATGTGAGTAACTGAACTGGAGATTACGGAAATAGCAGCTAAGCAGGAATCAAATAAATAAAGGATTAATCTCGGGTTACCACCTGTGTAAGCCTGTAACTCCCACTATAATGTCTCGGCAGTCCAACCGAACAACAGACAGCAAGAAGATGGTAGGCGACATCCGCACGATCTAAACTGCGCCCAAGCTATCTAACTAGCAGAATGCTAACTGGGAAATAGCTGGACTAACTCATTTATTTAACTACTAGCAGCTTGACAGTCATGTGCTGTTGTTTATTGTGTTTGGGTAGAATTGATAGAAAACATCTGAACTTATTATATTAGTGACCTGTTTATTTTTTGGCCTTGAGTGAATGCAGTTCGTTATAGCATATATGCTAAAGGATGGCGTCATTTGTTCTGACATTATGTAAATACAGTCATATTATAGCACTTATTTATGCATTTTATTTAGTTGCAAAGATAACCTGAGGAAATACAAAATGCAGTTTTCAAATGATTAAAATTTTTAAGGGAAGAGAGCTATCTAAACCAACTTGGCCCCTTAATAACGCTAACACTCCTGGTGGCGTCAGTGTGTTTATGTTTTATCAGGTTATTTGTTTCTGATATTGAAACTTGTTTGCTGATCTTAAACTTTCAAATGTGACAAAAAGGCAAAAACAGAAGAATTCTGTAAGGAGGCAAAAACTTTTTCACAGCACTGTAATTCATTTAAATTTCTGACATTTGTGTGATATTAGAAGAATAAATAATATTTTTTGTAGTAGCTGCTGTTATTATAATTTGTGAAAGTTTTATGTAACTTCCATAAAGGAATTCTTATTAACGGCTGTCATAATAAACTATGAACCAACGTATATTACATTCATGCAGTGGCAATGTAAATAAAAATCCTAAAGTGTTTAAATATTAGAATTTATGTAGATACCAGAGCATTTATGTGGGCCTCATTAGTGCATCAATCAGTTCCAGAGGTTAAAATTAGAGTAATTATAGATCTAGATTGACTACAGGACTTTAATATACTGGTACTATCAATTGCATGATGTGTTAGTAAATGTTATTGATTATAAAAACATTAGCATTCCTGTCAGGTTTCCTTTCAGCACCAGGAGCTGTCCATAAACGGACTCGTTGAACTTCCTGACACAGAACATTTTCTATATCTTGAAAACTTGAATAATTTCACAGAATTTATTTATTTTTAAAAAGAGAGTTGTGTTTATCAGTTCACTGAAAAAAAAATTTCTGTGGAAATACATGAAATTAACCCAAATAACAAATAGGACACACAGAGACATTGTCAGAGTTAGAAATCAAGATTTTAGTGGAAACTATGAATGATTTCTGTCAATATTCATGAATATTTTGCCCAATCTGAGAAGTAAATGTATAATGGAGATCACTTTGTGTTTTTGCCTTTAGAACTCGGAGCTGTTCACATTGACCTATGGGGCTCTGGTCACCCAGCTTTGTAAAGACTATGAAAATGACGAGGAGGTCAATAAACAGTTGGACAAGATGTAAGTAGTCCCTAATTATCATTAACATACTCAGCTGTAGTTTGGCTGTAGTGCGGGCTTGAACACAAACTCTCCTGCATTTAACTCAAAATCAGCGTAAACCAGCCAAAATATTATGACCACCCAATGTCTCATTGGCTAAAGCATTACTACTATTCTCAGCTTTGTCTAGTTAATCACCCACTTACCACAAGTTGTGCAATGTGCCACGTGAAAGGAGTAAATAAAGCTGTACATTTGTCAAATGTAAACATGTTGATCTGATGCTGTTAAAATTCCTCATTAGCTTCTCATCCACTGAAGAACAAAGAAAAACCCAAGCTTTAGCTAAAATCCGTAAATAATCCACAAAAACAGCTGATTGTTTTATTTTGTGTTATTGGTTAAAGAATAACAGACTGACTTTTTCTGAAAGGTGTCGGTGAAATGTGTTCTCTATCAGCTTCAGAGCATTCTAGTGCACAGCATTCATTCACATGCTCTAATCAATGTGCTACCAACTGGAATACTTTATGTAGTTTAAAGTATTTTTATCCTTTAACGGTTGTATAGTACCATTACTAATCAGGACATGTTTTATTATCTATTTAACACTTTACAAGTAAACATGAACAACATTGTTTTTCCTTAAGTTTGTTGTATTTATCAGAGTATCTACTCCTCCTTTAATCTCACACTGTCTTGCTTTCTTTTGGGTGGTGATAATCTAATAAGATTTAAATTCGTACGCATCGTTTTGTGCTTTTTCTAAGAAAATACAGCTTAATAGGAAGGAAAGTTTGATCATTTTTAAAGACTGGAGCATAAACCTCTGTGGAAGGCCAAGCTAGATCCAGTCATCCCACCTAAATAAAGGAGAAAGGTTTAAACGAAATCATGGATCTGGAACGCAGAAAAGCTCCGTCCTGCCAAGCTGACGGATCTTTTGACTAAACGGATTTTGTTTCTCTGGTTGCGCGGCAACCCTGAGGATAAATCTGGATTGAGCAGGTCTAAATTGCCCTTAGAAGGTAGAAAATCAGCCCTCTCTGCTGTTTTCCACCCAGCTGGTCAGATTGATGCATCAGTTGGCTTCATACCACATGTTTTCCTAACTCTCTAATCAAATTCAACAAAATGTCCTAAAGGTTTAGGATTTGTTTTTGTGTTTTCACCTTTTGTGTGTTTTTTTTTTACTACCATAAAGAGGAGAAATGTTTTGCTTTTTCTGCTTCTTCATCGCTGATCCTCTTCCTCACAGGGGTTATAACATCGGAGTGCGTCTGATCGAAGACTTTTTGGCACGCTCCAACATCGGCAGGTGTCAGGACTTCAGAGAGACAGCTGACATCATCGCTAAGGTAACTGACCAATCAGAGCGTGACCGTGGATGTCTCAAAAAATCTAGGGAGGGGAAAGAGAAGAAAAGAGATCCAATCTCATGAGTGAAGGAGCAGGAGGAGTTTGTTTGTGACTTAGAAAAGCCTGAAGCCACACAATAAATGACTCTGCATTTTCCTAAATGCCAGGCCAAGATCACATTCCTCCCTGCTTGGTCTGGTAATTACTTTTGATGGAACAAAATGTCACATTAAACAACTTCTTTGCTTATCAGTTGAAGCAGCGTCATTATTTTTTAAATTGGTTGCTTAAATATCCAGCATCTCCAGGTTTTGCCTGCTTTTCTAATCTCATTTAGAAAGTTCTCACGGTCATGTAGGAGGCTGGTTTTGAATTTTCTGACATCTTAAGTATTCTGAATTCAAAGTCATGCACAATTAAAGACACGTGGTGCAGAGAAAATGGTGAGTTTATCAAAACAGTTTGGAAGAAGTGTCTCCAGAGAAAAGTAATCAATAACGCATCACTATAGGAATACATTCTAAATCATAACACAAACGCCACCTTGCTTTATAGTTGATTTTCTGTAAATCTTCATTTGAGCTATGTCAAATCGTGTCAAAGTTCAAAAACATCTGTAAGATTACGCTTTTTTTGTTTACTGATTAACTTTTGCCTTAATAATGCTCTGAAACTGCAAACACCTGGTTGTGTGTAGGGGTGTGAGAAAATATCGATACTGCAATATATCGCGATATTTTGCTGTATCAAAATTTAAAGCACATTTTCAATTTTTATTTTATAAAATTTTTAAAAAATGGAACCATTAATGATGACAGTAATTTTTGTAGTAAAATTAAAAGTATGACCACTAGTTGGTGGCTGTTTTCACCTTCTTCGTTCCAGTGGATCAACTAGATCTAGTAATAAAACTGGATGTGTTTTGTCTGCAAAAGATTAAAGTTTTTAGAATGCTGTGACAGTTTTTCTACTCTAAAAATCAAAATATATGGTCTTACTCATAGTATCGCATTATAGCGCAATATATCGTATCATCTGTCCAAAAATGGAACAAGTACAGTCGTGTTCAAGCGCACCATGTGTTTGGCTTCTTAAAATAGTCGATTTATTACATTTTTCTCCACATTTTGACTTTTTTTATCACACGTTTTTATCCCGTTTTTCTCAACTTAAATCTCTAAACTGGAAATCAAAATAAAAACACCATGCTCTAGTTTCAGGGGGCATTTTTTCATGTGATTGATCCGTTTGTTCAATGTTAACAGTTTTATGGATAATTAACGGTAAAGGTTACATCCCTACATTTACAACACCAAAAAACAAACAAAGGTTCTGAAGTTAAGTGACTTTAACGAGTAACAAATCATTCTTGTTTCTCTTCCTTCACCAACATTGTGGTGCATTAGGTTGCTTTTAAGATGTACCTGGGAATTACCCCCAGTGTGACCAACTGGAGTCCAGCAGGAGATGAATTTTCCCTCATCCTGGAGAACAACCCACTGGCTGACTTTGTGGAGCTGCCAGATAACCACAACACACTCATCTACTCCAGCCTGCTGTGTGGAGTCCTCAGAGGAGCGCTGGAGATGGTAATTTAACCTCCAGATTTGTTGTATTTAATACAGGAAAAGGCTGTAAAGCTGTAGGATGGAGCGTGTAGAGGATGATAAAAGTATATAGAACACTTAATAACTACTGCGTCTGCTAAAATGTAATACTGTATAGCAAAGGTATTGCTTTCACAGAAGTCTGAAAAGTAAAGAGTTCAAATAAACTAGAAGGGAAAAAATACACCATTATGCATCTAGAGGTGGAAACTGTATGCTGTGTTTTGTGATCAGTGTCGATTTTGATTATTTAAAACAAAATGTTTCTGGTAAAAGTCGAGCCGTCCGGCGTGTTTCCTTGAAGGACTTAAACCTGTTTCCTTTTACAAAACAGCGTAAACTCTGGAATTCTCTGGAATACTTCATTTCCTTCAACATTTCTACTAGATTAAAGTCAGGACTTAAAGTTTAAAAACCATTAAAGCTGAACAAAAAGTTCCCAAATCAAATCTAGTTGACTTTATTTCTTTATTACGTTGAATAAAAGTTGGCTTTCAAGAACCTCCTCTTTTAAAAACTAATGCTGGGCTTACACCTAAAGACTTTGACAAGATTTTGAAAAGACTCTAAAAGATTATCAGCTCACATCTAAAGACTCGGGTTAACAGTCGACTAGTCTCAGACTAAAGATTTTATAAAGACTGAATCTTGTAGGAACACTAATTACAAGACTGCAACTAGATTATGTTAGGATTTCATTCCCGCAAAATTCCTCCCATCATGCTCTGTGTGATATAGTGATACTATATTATGTTGATATAAAGAGAGTAGAACTGTTCTGCTGGGCAATTCTATTTTATTTGTGGTTACACAGTGCCATCTAGTGGTGATTTTATTATCCGAGTTTTTCCTGTTGTGACGGAGAATGTCCGGGTTTTGTGTTGTCAATAAAGTTTCCCAAGATGAACGCTGGCTCTCCTCATTTGCTGTTATGGATATAATAACAGTTCCCAAGTTATTACACTCTGCAGAAGTTAAAAATGGAGGAGAAGCAGCTTTTAGCTACTTTAGCTTTTGCCACTGCAGTCGTTTGTAGTGAAAAGAAAAAGACGAGAAAGCGTCAGAGAATATGGGCACGATCTTGGCTGCATAAACGGGACAGAAGGTCTTGTTTTGTTGGGTTATGACTGACAGGGCTTCCTGGTTCTGCAGTGAGAACGAATCCTATTGGTTTTTGCTTGTTGTACGTCACTCCGACTACGCTCCGACTACAAAAAATATCTAGCAGGTTGGATATGAAAGACTGGAGAAAGACTGGCATAAATCGGGTCGCCGACTGCAGATTATCCCTTACATCTAACGACCGCGACGACGGGAGCGCGCAGAGACTCCGGTAAGATTCCTAAAGACTGGCAGTCTTTAGTCTGAGACCGTGAAAATCGTTAGGTGTAAGCCCAGTATTAGATATTAAAAAACGGTTGTATTAAATACAAGCTTAATAAAATATTACAGGAAGTGATTACAGTAGAACAAAACAATAAAACTTCATTAAACAATGTATAAAATAATAATACAAATTAATTCTCTTATTTTTTTAATATGGTGAAGTTTTTCAACATCCCAACTTTGAAATGAAAAGTTTTCTCACTTAGATCTACGTTACTGTGCAAAAGTAGATTCTGAAGTTCTTAAAAGTTTTGCTTTGTCACCACCGTTCTGTCCAGTTCTTGTATCTGACCATGACAGCGTAATGTGCAACGTGTTACTAAAAGCAAGGAAAGACATGTCTGATCGTCCTGTTTTAAAGGAACAGGAAGGAGTCTAGCAAAGATCCAAAACATGATCTCAAAAGTGCATCACATTTGACAGGATGCTGGTAAGAAGACACCCAGAGAAGGAGTTTATTCAGAGTATTTCTAAAGTTTATGAGCTTTTTTTATGTATGGAATGGATGATTGTCAATATTAAGTAGTGTTAAAAATATCAAATATCTTCTGCACATGGTTAGATACTGGACTAAAAATGAGGACAAGATCACCCAAAGTCCAAAAAAACAACGAAAGATTGTCCGGATGCCTGAATAAAGACTTTTGCACAGTACTGTAACTGGATTGTAATACTGTACAGTGATTTAAAGGCATAATATGCAGTTTTTGCTTGTTTTTAGCACCCCCTAGTGTCTGTTTTAAGTCACTGTTGTAAAAACGTTAGCATTGTCTTTGCTCAGAAACACCTAAATCTGACTGTTGAAATGTCTCCTCAGCCTTCATAGCTTTCTACTGGAGCGGTTCATCACTCATTCAAAGAAATCATCTGTGTTCAAGCAGGGAGAGATCGAGAAAAAGCAGGAATCATGAGCTAAAAACACTAGCATAACAGCTAGCCACATTGGGATAGCCTAACCCTCGTGAGAGGCGGGCCGCCTATTGAGTACTTAAAAGAGTCATATTAGCACAAACTGGCTCAAGAAAATATTTAAAAATAGGAAAAAGTTACATAGTGTGCCTTTAAATTGCTAAATTTAAAACAAGTTGAGCAAAGGTCTCTTCATTTTTACTGATATGATTCTAATTTTTTTGTTTTGTCAGCAATAGTAGACAGCATTAATCTAAATAAAGGCCCAAACCATGATCCTACCACCATCGTGTTTTACAGATGGATTTATGATTGAATTAAAGATTCGTTTCTAATACAAATCAATCACTTCTCAACAAAACACATTTTAACATGAAAAACTCTTATCTTTGAACTTTAAAATCTTAGCACAAATTTATTGTGAAGGTCAGATTTTAGTAAAATTTTCAAGTAAAATAAGACACCCACTCATCTAATGACAGCTGATTATGGTAGTTAATCAGAATTATGGACTATCTTGAAGCAGAAACATTTCTAGTGCTACGATAAGACCTCCTCCTAAGTATCTGTGTTCAGAAATCTAACATGGATCTGATTTAGGTCCAGATGGCGGTGGACGTTAAGTTTGTCCAGGACACTCTACGAGGGGACAACGTCACGGAAATCCGCATGAAGTTCATTAAGAGGATTGAAGAAAACCTCCCAGCTGGAGAGGAGTGATGGACACGAGGACTAATCTTGAGGGATGATGGATTTCTACAAAGAACAAGTTCACATTCTACAGAAAGGGATGAGGAGCACCGTTCACTCCATCAAACCTGAAGGACGTTTAACTCCCCTGTAGCTTGATGTGAGAGTTGGTTTATAAAACTGTTGATTTGGACAAAGACAGGAAACGTATTTAAACATTATAAAAACGTTTGGTTATCTCAATCAAGTAAACAAAACACACTGGGAGCAGATTTTTCTTCCATAGTAGAAAAAAAATAACACTTTTTCTTTTATATTTTGTCTTTTTTTTTTAATGTAACCTAAAACTGTATCACTGCTTGTTAATTTATGTTCTCTGAAGTAAAGTCAACATGTGATGTCATGGTTTTCTCATGGTTTTTGGAAGTTTACTACCTTGCTGTTCCTGTTTTAGATATTTCTTTAAAACATTTCAGCTGCTTTGCAGCAAATCCAGACCTAATGCCTGGTAATGTTTGTACAAGATGCATAGAAATATATTATGTGTGCAAAAAAAACCTCACAGGTATTCATTTTGTGGTTGTCACACCTGTGAATGGCTTTACGTCACCCAGAAGTAACGAGCAGAACTTCCCGTTAGACCCAACAACACCTCGTCAATAATCCAAAACACAGACGGCCATTTACACACACACACACACACACACACACACACACACACACACACACACACACACACACACACACAAATCATTCCTGCTTTCACATTTGGAAAAAAACAAAAAACGTCTGGTCTGGATACCAAGAGAGCATTAGCCATGTTTTTCTTATTCTTCCACCTTCTTCTCTGTTATTGTGCAACAGAAGAATAACATCAGTACCAAACTCACGAGTCTACTGAAAGCACTTAGAGAATGAGATCGTCAGATAGGGATTTCCTTTTTGGAGAAGTCTGTCGGCTATTAGCTGCTGGAAAAGCTCGAGACTACATGTTCTGTTTTATAGCTGCTATTAGCTGAACTTGTGTTTGTTTTACAGCTTCAGCTGAAACTCGATGTGATGTTCTCCACTCAACCACCAGAGGGCGCTGTCCACATTGGGTTTTCTTCTCAGTTTGTTTAACTGGCTGTTTTCACTAAAGCTGGATGCAGTTTTTGTAAGAAGAAAAGAAAACGGTTGTTTTTATATTTTTAATAGGGAAAGACCAACTTTTAATTTGGCTCAATATTAGAAATATAACAAAGCCATATAAGATGTGTTTTGGTCGTATTTCAGATTATTTCACTACTTTGTCTGGTGTGGTTACTGCAAAATATGTCTTGAACCACTGGATTATAATGAAATTATCAGGTAGTAGCCATTTGATTTACATCTATTAACTATAATGGACAGAGGATTCCCCCTATAGCACCCACTGTTGAGCACCAGGAGGCCACACCAAGTCACATACAACCCGGACCCAGAGACCTGAGATTTTAATACAACTCAGACTGTCTTTACTGGGTGTACATCTACAACTGATCACATGATTCAAGATGGCCTCCACAGTGGTAGTAGCTCGAGTACATAGTGCTTACAAATAGACTGACTGCACATAACATCGTTTTCAAGATTTGACCAAAAAAGCTATAACTTAAATGTTCTCAACACAAAAAGATTTTAGCTTAAAACTGTCGGGAAAACCAGCAGGTGATGTGCATTCCTTCAAGGAATGCTGGGCCTTTACTTCCATGGAATCAACAGTAAGTGGAAGCACCAAGAAGGCCATCAGTGTACTATAAATCCTAGAGTACCATTAGATATACACCCCATAGGCCTCGAAGGTGGATGTTGGATAGAAACCAGAGCAGAAATCTTTTTATTTAACTTGTTTTCACAATGTAAATTATTTGGCAGGCTCCAACCCGCCTACCAATGGGACCCATGAACAGCTGAGTTTGTGAGAGTTCGGATCCCTCCACCATATGCTTGCAGGAACTTGGAAAAAATGCATAGACAAATACACATGCTGTGCACAGAGGCCAAAGTGAGGATGAATTTATTACAACCACTGTGCTCACAAATAGGTGTTAATACACACTAAAAGGACCTTGTCCAAACATGCAAATGGGCAGTTTTAGCTCTAGCTTCCACAGCATGCCTGGTGAGAGCGTCGAGCTGATGCTTTTCACAGTTTTACTCATTAAACACAAAACGTATGAAGACTACGATCTAGCTACTGATCCAATATGACTTCACTTCTCATAACGTGGACAGATGGGATTTCTATTCCCTTTTGCAAGACTGCAGATGTAGTCACAAAATGAAAACACTTGAAGGGAAATAAAGTTGTTTTTGAGATACTTAAGACTTTTCGAGCCACGAGGAGCGACTCGCAGCTTTTTTTGTTAAATCAAACCCCACCCGCCTCTTGTATTTGATTAAATGACTCATTTTGGGACGTTTCCCATCATTCCTAATAAATAGTTTGTCTGGCGTTTACCTTCAGCAGACACACTTAAAGAAACCTTACATGTTATTTTATTAATGTTGTTTATTGCAGCTGCCTATATTTTTCAGAAAACTTTATTAGGACAAACCTGGAAAACAAGTAGCAAATGTTAAAGGCCCGAGACAGCACACACTGATCTGCTCTAAGCCAGATAAATGTTTCCATGTGGTGTTTATGGGAAACAAATGGGGAAAGGCACGCTGTGACAGCAGAGCCCAGCACATAGCGAAGTACTGACCTGTGCTTTTTTTCTGGACAAACATCCTTTTCTCTTACCTCCACTTTCATCCACTCTTACCCTCATTTGTCCCTTTTCTATTTACTTTTTAATAAACTTCTGTTGCCTGAATCAGAGAGCAGCTGCACGACGTGCTTTTAGGATTCTCCAGCATCTGATGGAAAAGTGTTTCGTCTTTCTTTGGTGAGGTCAAAGCTGACTGAAGATTCAATCATGCAGGACTTCCACAGAATTTCACAATGTGTGTTTTACATTTGGTCGGTGGAGAAAAACACAAAAAAAATTGAACAGGATCTATCCTGCGCACTGTGTGAAAAAAAGAAACGAGCCAGCGAAGAAGTGTGTTCATGGTTAAAATCCCAGAAAGGCTGAATATTCCCAGACAGGGAAGCAGCAGTTTAGAGTTGGCTAATTTAGCAAATGTTAAATCCAGCTACAGTGTGCAACTAAAAATATGCTAACATAAACAGAAGAGTTGTAGCTGCGTAATTCACAGGACATGCACTTGTCTACTCACACACACACTGTATGATTTTAGCGGTTTGAAGGGATGTTTTTGCACGTTTGTGTGTGTGTAAACACCTCAGTAAACAGATGTGGATGTGGTTTGGAGAGGTAATTATGAGTTTATTTGGTATTCTGTCGCAGCATCTGCAAGCCATTTGGATTATGAATCATCGTTCACTTGCAATCAGTCGAGCACTTCCTATAAATCTAATAACTCATGCATCACTCTGCCGTTTAGCGATGGGTCACACATCTACCGGAAATTCAGAAGATTTGGGTCATCAAGAATGTTTGCAGGAAGAGTGGAAAACCTTAAAAACCTAGCATTTCTTGAAGGAATGCACTTAATTTTTCACACTAGACTAAGGTGTTGAGAAATGATGGAGTCATAATAGTTTTGGTCAAATGTTGAAAATGATGCACATCATCGACTTCAGAAGTGAATCAGCTGTAGACGAACATCCAGTGAGTCTTGCTAAGAGCTTCATTAAAGCTGTAATCTGCCAACAAGCTAGGTCTAGCTAGCTATCTTACACATACACCTAGAACGCTCACACAGCTCTCACTCCTCCTGTCGGTAGGTCGCGCCTCCCCCGGACATGGGACCGCACATTGCCACATTAACAAGAGAGTGCAACACACCAGTCGTTAAAACGCTATGCTAATGTTCACCCTGGTTTTTCCTCTTTCTACGTCCAAACGTTTTATGTTTTCTGCTAGCTGAAAGGGTGTTTTTCTTTTTGGGACTCTGGTATCTTTTCCTAAAATTGAAGCGGTGACAGCCGGCTGTGTCTCTCCTCTCACTTGCGGGATGTTCTACAAAATGTGTCAGCGTGCATGAATGGAGAATCCAAGGAAGTGTGGCGGTCCGGCGAGACAGACAACCGGATTGTCCAATAGTTGCTTTCGGTCCAAAATGTGTGATTGACTGAGGGTTTTATACAAATGCGAGAGAACCAATTAATTTCTTAAGTTTTTCTTAAATTGCCACTATATATTTATAACTATACTAAGCTAATTTGTTTTTCAAATTACCTAGAGCACCTTTAATAGCAACGTTTTAAGGAAATATTTAGTACTTTTGAGTGTGTGTTGGGGATGACTCCAAGCTAAGATCAATAAATTTGAGCTCAGTGTCAAAAATATAATTAGTTATCTCCGTTTTTGTCTCCTCTAAGGTCAGCTGGCCTTAGTAGCCATCTTTACACTGACTTCAAAAGTTAATCAGTAATTGCTTAAAGTATTTCTTTCTGTGAGATTTATTAAATTCTAGTAGTTCATGAGATATTTTGGTAAAAGTCAAACACACACACACATATAGAAACATTAACACCGGTCTTTTTTGACATATTTTGCTAAAGAGTTGACAGTTCATGAAAAAGTTTTAAACAAAGTATTAAAGTCATTTTTGTTGATTAGCCGTGGCGACCATCTTGACTCAGGTTGACTTCAAAGGTTAGGGTTAGGGTTCCTGATCAGAAGACCAGTCAGGTTGTAACTGGTCCAAAGCCGAGTCTTCTTTCTGGATCAGCACCAAACCGTCTGGGTCCATAAAGGTTTCATCCCAGGCCTGAATGATGCTCAGTCATTTACTGTTTTGCCCTCAGTTTTCCCTCGTTTATCCAGGATTTTTGGATGGGAGCTGCTAAGCTGCACTCCCTCTGCTTCCAATTTCCTTTTTGTTCTTCTTTGCTTTCCAGGATCTGATGAAGAGGAAGTTTTAGACGGTCCTGATGACACAGGTTGTACCCATTCAAAACCCCTCTTATCACCGTCTCTGATTATCTCACAATACTTTCAACATTTCTGCCTTTGTTTCGCTCTCTTTCTTCTTTTTCTTGACCCTGCAACCACTCAAGCTGGAATTTATGTAGCGCTGAGAGAACTTTCCAGCTTGGAACAGTCACATATGAAGATAGAGTGAGTAAAGTGAGCGGGGGAGAAGTGTTATGTAGGTTTTACACAGACTGATCCTAAGGGATAAAGACTTTACAGTTCCAAAGATTTTCCCCTTTAAATTCACGTGTTTATACGAGTCTCCAAGGCAGTACCAAACATGTTAATTCTAATTGAAGAGAAAGAATACAAACGTTCTGGTTTCCCCTGGAGGAAAATCAAACCAGGCCTCCCTTCGCCCTAAAGGCTGCACAGCAGCTGCACTGGACTGGATATCACTTCTTACCACTGACAACCATGAACTGACCACGTGTGTGTGTCCCATTAAACCTTGGAGTGACAAAACACAAATCAAACAATGATTGGAGCAGCATGCTTCCCATGATCCATATCTCCCAAGCAGGCCATTCATCTAATGTGTGATATCCAAGCTAAAATCAGGACATAAATCTGAACGCCAGCTCCGAGGCTTTATGTCGTTAGCAAGCCGTTTGTTATCCACCCACTTGAAACACCGGAGGGGGTTATGGACGTCCCTTTATGCAGGCGAGACAATCCAGGTCTACGTGCATGGTTTCTCAGTTTAACACCTCAAGCTGTCGGCCTGCACCATGAGTTATGTGGCGCTATTGGTATACAGGCTGAATTTACAGCGTATGGCCCTTTTCTTGTCTCACTGTCCATGAGTTAAACACATTTACACAGAGCTTTAAAAAGTCAGCAAGCTTTAGGTTTAAAAGTGTTGATCCATATGCTACATTTTCAAAAACTTAGGGTGACTAGTTCATAGATTATGATTGGCCTTATTTACCAGAAAGCTCAGAATACATAGAGTGGTGTCAAAACTTTTCAAGACAAGGGCCAAAATTGCTAAGGTTAAAATACTAATTGTGAATTTGATTTATTTGTACTGAATGCAACACTTTACTGAACAGAACACAATATTTTCTTTCTTGTAGAAAAGGATGGGTCATGTGGGTTTTCCTTTGAAAAAAAAACAGCATCAGATTCCTTGGATTTGATTGGTCGATTGTTTTCTAGTTTCTTGGTCTTGAGAATAAATTCGAGTCAGTTTATTCCAAGTTTCTAGAACGGTGTTCTCAAGTGTGCTTTGTAGTAAAAGACCATCAGGGTTTGAGCTTTTATTTATCAGGAAATTAAGTTAAAATAAATCATTTGAATAATAAAAGATAACCTTTAACATCTAAAAGAGATTTATAGTGCAGCTGTAGTTTTTGTTGTACTGCCTCATCTGAACTTAAAAATGTTAAAAAGTGCATCAACAGCCTGCTGGAGGACTAAATTCTACCATTCTTGCATTTTAAACATGCCTGATTTAGAGCATGCCCCTCACTGAATTATAATATAAATCAGGCATTTCATAATAAAAGACTGTAGATTTAAACTGCTGCTGAACTACACGGTACTCACACATTCAGCCCAGCAGGATCTCTCCTCATCTTTTTCCTCTCACGTCCTTCCTGCTGTACGAAGTTATAAAATGTGTGATTTTTTTTTTTACACCAGAAGGATTTAGCATCTACGGAGGATGTTTTCCACCCACTTAAAGGCTCAGTTTGGATGAGAGCAACAGAACTGTGAGAATGTATCATCCTTCAAATGCAACATAGATGCATCGTGAGCGAATGTCTGTGCCAAAAAAATGATGAAGCTAAATGTTCACCTTTCCCACTTCCTCATGTCACTCAGTTATGTGAGCGCTGTGCCAAAACGCCTTGGTTTTACGGGCATGCATAGTCAAGATGATGTGTCCCTGATCACTTGTGCGTGCATGCTTCGGCTTCACCTGTGTGCCTCCCTTTGTGTGTTCTTCACTTAGCCATAGTGGAGGTGTTGAAAGCTTTCTCTGAGGGATCCGTAAAGCTTTTGTTGCTGTAGCTGGACAGGCCGGGCTCAGCGGTGCGTGCTACGAATTGGACTCAGCAAGCCTGAATGTGCTGCTCAATGGGAACTGCAGAGGGAGGAAACTGAAAATGTTGGCGTGTATTTTGTTTGAACCTTGTCTGGGCTTCTCTTGTGCAGACATGGATATCTTGTTAAAGGATAAAAAAAAAAACTCACAATGTTGCTGGAATTTAATCAAAATGATAAAACGAGCTGTAAATCAGACACTGGTCCATGTTCAGAGTGGTACACACCCTGAAACCATACAGCTCTGTGACTACCTTTTACTGTTAAAATGTCCAAATTTCATTTGTTAAATTTGAATAAATTTCCACAATCATATTTATTTTTGTCACTTTCAAGTTATTTCAGTGATTGTTAATAATTTAAAATGTGGATTTAAACATTAAAGGAACATTTCTCACTTTCCAAAGAGCAAACATGATAAAATTGGACAGATTCTGATCTCTGTTAGAATATTAAACATTTTCTTTTTGGACAAACCAGAAGCCCACAAACCAAAAACTCTCTTGTTCTCACACAAGTCTTACTGATGATCACAAACACAGAACTCTCCCGGTGTTGGGTTAGATTTGAGCACACAGAGTGTTTAATGGTTACTATGAAACAATTCTGCTGTCAGTTTATTGTGTGAACATGTAGTTATCTGCTTGTTCTCCTTGACTTTTATCAAAGTGCTTCTCTGATTTCAAAATTTAATTCAGCCATTTACACCAAAAGTGCATCCCATAGAAACAAAGGGAAATGAAACCCTGAAAATGATCTGTTTTCAGAACACTACATTTGGTTTCTCCTGCAGGCCGGTATGCTGCAAACACCATGGAGACATTTTAGTTGGACATAAAAGCCAGTGAAGCTAAGTGAATGAGACCTGGATGTCCTCAGAGACGTGATCTCAAACAGCAAGAGCAGGACTTGAGCGGTGAGAGAAGTGTCCAACCTTCATTTTTTATTATCGTTTATTATTTTATCTTGTTTCCACTCCGTTGTACCTATTTTTTTGGCAGGCATGAGTAAGAGTACGAATAGATGATGCTGTGAGAAAAGACAGAGCCTCGACTAAGATAAATGTGACGACACTTCCTTTTAGGCTGCTTGCTTTTCTGGCACAAGGAGAACAAGAACAGTTCCTTACGCCGGTGTGTCCAAAATACGAAACATTTCCCACAACTAAGACGTGCTCCAGAAACTTTAATGCATTATTTATTTGACTGCTTTTTCCCAATTCAATATTCTCAGCCATCAATTTGAAACACTACAAACCATCAGAGAGCTGATGTAGTTCAGAACACTTCCATTCATGCATCCATGGATTATAGAGGCGTTTCAAAGCCAGGTGGGATTTGTAGTCCTTCAGACAAGTTGTGTTTCAAAAAGAATTTACCTGATAAAACCTTCACGTTGCTCAGACTCGTCTTTCACTTTACACCAGCCACCCTCAGAAGGATACTCATGTTGAATCATGCATCTTTGCTGTCATGTCCAAAATTTTGCAACTTGAGTTTGGAATTAAGAGACAGAGTCCACCCTCCTCTGAGGACTCACCACCTCACAATGAAGAGCTTTGCTGTTTACTAGAGCCAGGATGGTGAGTACCTGCTCATCAACTCTTGCTTTTTGGAGCTCGAAGACATAAAATTGACTCAAAAAGTGGAAATCAAAGTTTATGGAGAGGTGAGATCTGGGATATGAGGAGCTAACCAGAGGAACATGGAGCAGGTAAGTCTACCAGGGGTTTTCTGGAAAGCAGGCATGTTCAAACCAAGGTTGATTGGATGACTTGTCCACGTCCAGGAGCTTGGAGCTTCTTCACAGAGGAATGTAATTCTGGAGTTCAGACAGTGGAGTTCCCACTGAACCACCTGCAGGGGAAAAGGCAGGAAAAAGCAACAAGAAGAATGGATCTGAGTAGGTGAGGTCATAAACCTGAGTGTACTTCATAAACTTCTTCTTGTAAAACTTCCAGCCTTATTACTACTCACAAAAATCAGACTCAGAGGCTCTTTACGCCTATAGTCAAGATGCAAGTGTTATCGTTTGTTACCCCTCTGTGTGTGCAAGTTAATGCGTGACTCACTTCCCTCACAGTGGTAGACGACAATCTTTCTGCAAAATCCCAGATGGTGTTCATAATTTAAATTAGGTATTCTTTTAGAAAGAACTTGTGAAAACTTTAGAATATGAACACTCGTCATTAGAATTTAAAACATAGGCCGTCCATGGATCCAAACATTCAACACCCAGAACTGTGAATTTCAGCTGCACATCCACAAGCTAAAATTATATGCAGAAACTAGAATAGCTGCCTACTGGGTTTCCAAAACCTGAATGTGGTACAATAACACTAAATTGACTCCAACACCTTAGACCACAGGCCCCACTCACCTCTTTCTGAAATGCTCAATCTGCTAGGTTGAAACTGGCAAATGGTTCCTCAAAGGGGCACTGTTCAGACATAATCCCCTATTCACAGCCACCTCCGGCGCAGCATGGTCTGGTAAGCATTTACACCTTAAGGAGGAGGGGTCTTACAAACACACTACTCAGCCTCCCTAATGTGTCACCGATTTACAAAAACACCTGCCCACCAACCTGTGACAAGTTCTGAGGAGAAAGGTGGTAATCATGACATCACAGAGCGAGTTGAAGGAGTGCTGTGTCAGGATTTGTTTGGTTTTCCAACTCGGACCAAACCACCAATAAAAGCAACCCTCGGAAAACACGTCAGTGATGGAAATAACCAGGACTGACACACGAGGAGCGGGAAAGCAAGAGGGGCGAATGTATTTAGAGAAAATCTGGGGTCCAACTTAACATCTCAGTGACCTTTGACCCATCCTATCACCTAGAACACTGAGCTCTTTGTGACCCAAATGGCTCAGTGTCACCAAACTTTGTAACGTTTCTGCTTCTGCATTCCCCCTCCGGAACGGGTTTACATCAGGAAAACCTGACTTTTAAAATGACCTTGACAAATCAAATCAAGTCAAATTAGTTTCAGTATTTTATAGCAGCAATAAGTAGAAAGCCATGGCTTGTCAGGAATGTAGGGGTTAAGTTTTATTTATCGCCAAAATCCCACAAACAGCCACATATTTAATAAAAAGAGCCCATAAAAAAGTGAAAAGAGGAAATTGAATGGCCGTTATTCAGTAGAGGAATGTGGTTTTCCAATTATAACTTCTTTCTCAACCTTTAACTGTAAAATAAAAACAGATTAGGAACTGAGTGAGCTAGCATGACTGGCTAACGGCGTTGGGATGAAAATAACAGAATCACTGTAGTCGGTGCTTCAAGGTGTGGATGCATCGAGGAAAGAATGACATGTGGAGGTTTCTGTGAAATGTGAGTCATCTCTTCGTTGACTTGTACGGCTCATTTAAAAAAAGATTGAGCTAAAAATAGATGTAAGAGCAACAGGCTTGGAAAACTACATCAGATGTTTCCATTTTCACATTTTGAGCACTTGAGAAGCACTTAGAGTGATGGTGGTGTGATGTTTTCATAAAAATGTCACGCCACCTGCCGGCTCAGTGTAGCAGAGCCTTTTCTGTAGATAGTGCACACTTTCTGGAGGCGGTACAGCCAGCGTCACAAAAAGAACAACGAGGAGATAGTCAGCCGAGTTCGTTGCAGGTAACTGGGGGGAACTGACTCATTGAAACTGGCACAGGTAGAGGTCAAGTATCTCCATAGCAATAAAGATCCTGCATCTGAGTGTGAATTAAGTAAGAAGTGGGTGTTGATTGAGCAGCTGATGTGTCCTTTAGACACCCAAAGAAGTAATGCACCATCACCACACAGCACAAGGAACTGCACTGCTCCACCTGGGAAACTGACACCATTAAGAAAATTAGTTGCAGCTTGGGAGTTCAAGGCCATCTCCAAGACCCCTGACACACAGTCCAATTATTCAGCTGTAATATGACCTCTCTAAGAGTGGACAACTAATCCTATGTAGTTCAGAGACACGGTCTGTTTCTCTTAAAGAGCTTTGGTGCAATCGGTCTGTTTGCACAAATCCCTTTAAGGTGGTTGCAAAGTCAGCGATGCAAGATAATTATCATCCTAGATTAGTGAAAGCAGACAAAACGGTTCTGTAGCAGAGAGAAAGAACAACCAGTCTCCTGTTCATATGAACTAAACTCCTGTTAAAGTTAAACTGTAGAGCACATCTTTGAAGTATCCTCATATAGCTCAGAGTTATATAATAAGATACGACCTGAGACCAGGTTTATTTTAGAGCTAAGCTTTAGCGTCATTCTGAAGCAAAAACATTGTGAATTAAATAACGTTAACTATGCAACAGGAGGAGTAGCTCTTAAATCTGCAACAACATAGAAACTGTCAGAACAGGACAGGTTTAAAACCTGATTTTTTAAAACATATTACTCAACTTTGCATCATTTTGTCTTTGTGTTCTCATGGTTTCAGTGGTAATCCCTTGTTGCCTTCCCAGTATTAATCTATTGTTAGATTTGTGTTTGGGCTGGGCCTGCTCAGTGCCAAAGCTTTATAAACTCAGCACAAACACTTTTTCTTTCCTAAACCTCTTGATCCTATTTCCCAGACTAATACACTTGCATATTTCAATCATCATGGAGCGCAGGGTGGAGAGGGACGGCTGAGAGGAAGGGTTGAGGGGATAGGAATGAAAAACACAAGAAGGTCAGCTGTCTTTCACACCATGTGTTACTGTAAGATATTAATTTCCTCTGTGATTCCACTCTCTCCCTCCAGCTTTCTGTTTTTCTTTTTCATCCCTGTCAGCGTGCACCGGCTAGGTCGCGTCGATTTCACTGGATCCCGTTGCTACCTTGGATCCGTCCCTCCAAATTGGTCTTCCAGATTGAACCGTGCACAGTGCAGCTGTGGTAACTGGAGCGCTCCGTGTTGTAGTTTTGAGCTGCCAAAGCCCATTAACAATGAACATGTTTGACTTTTAAACCTGCTTTTGTGATTGAAGTAAGGGAACGGTTATATTTATAAGGTTAGATCTAGGGAGAGATCTTTTGACTTGTGAAATGTTAAAGACAGAGTTGGACTGAGTGTGAGGCGGCAGCAACAAGGACTTTACCATTTGACAAGGCCTTGATGTATTTATTACGTTAATTTAATGTACAGATTAATAGATTTGAACAGCATCCTAAATCAAAAAATACTTCCTCACTTTTTCTTTCTACCCATCATCTCCTGGTCTGCACTTCAGCTCCAGTAAGTCTGAGGTTAAGCACAAACAGTGAAACTCACATTTAATTTAACACCCTCTCATCTAGGTATGGGCCAATTTCCGGTTTTAAAGGTATACCATGGTTTTTAAAAAGCCACAGCTTCAAAACCACCAACATTTTTCCCATCATACCATTCCTGGAATCCGAGATGTTTTCAATGACTTGTCAAAAACACACATATCAGAGATCTGTCAGGTCCCCGTCCTCCTTCCAGTAGATGTGAACATTCAGTAAACTGTGTGTGACGGTTGAAAGAAAG
The DNA here is from genome assembly GCA_006937965.1 of Callopanchax toddi. Classification (NCBI taxonomy): domain Eukaryota; kingdom Metazoa; phylum Chordata; class Actinopteri; order Cyprinodontiformes; family Nothobranchiidae; genus Callopanchax; species Callopanchax toddi. The sequence continues at coordinate 1,988,229 of SSNR01000080.1, forward strand.
AAGGGAAACCAAAACCGTTCCCCTTGTTGACAAGAACTAAATTGGCTGTTTGGGATTTTTACCAAAAGGAAACCACACAAACAGCTATGAGTTGTCTACTAAAGAAGGCACTACTTAGAAATAGGGATGCACTGATACCACATTTGATCAAACTATGTACAAGTACTCATATTTGAGTACTTGCTGACACTGAGTGAATACTGAGTAGTAATCTCTGTTCAGGGTTTCAGTCACATTCCTCCCAGATCATTTTTATTTTAGTTAACCTGCATTTCTTTGTGTCGAGTCTCTTTTTTATCCCCATTGCTCTTGCAGTGCAGGGCAGTGCGATGTAGTTATGTCATAATAAAAAAATTGTTTTCACCAACACCTGCTTGAATCTGGATTGTGGTCTGAACTTGGGTCCTCCACCCTTGCAACCATGACAACTGGTGTATTTAAAAACACAATTGAATAGCAATACAATTAATACAGGCTCATGACTTATTCCTGAGGCTAAACATATCAAATGCTATTGTTCTTTTTTTATTTGAAAGATAGTCAAAGACTTTCAGTAAAAGATGTTCCGTTAAGTCAAGTCCTTATTAGCTATGGTTGGAGTTTTAACATTATTACAGGCTTCACACAAACAACATGACCTTTACTTGGGTAATATGTAACATTTTTCCGGACACCGGTTGTGATTTATTAACAAAAAAAATCTTCAAAACACCCTTTTGAAATGATATATTTTTTCCTTTCCATTAATTCACACATGCCGCTGTGTTTACATACATGCAAAGAAGCAGGGATTGCAGAATCTTCACAGTCAGTGCGGTTACAAGTTGATCTACATTGATTTACATAGATCTATATATGAATAAACTGGGAGTCTTTATCCTAGTTTACATGTACTTTAGAAAACTGAACACGCAAATGAAGTTCGTTCCACTCCACTATGGTAGGTGGCGCACTTTCATGTCAGTGTTCTTCCGGTCGTTTTGTCACATCACACAAATAATAAACCAATGTTGCAGACTCAGTAAATGCTACTTCCCACTGGATGCTGTTGCCGTGCGGTTGTGGTGGAGACTTCGCAAAGATGAAAAACATTGAGTCCAATCAGAGCCTGCACAACGGTTCTGGTTCGGCTGCAGTGCGTTTGCGGAGCAAAGTTAACTTTCAGCCACAAGTCTATTTTTTCCGGACGCTGCATGTGGATTTTCATCAAGTTAAAGCAGCTAGGTGGAGTATTTTTCTATGTATCAATGTTTTCTAAATGTTTAAAATGATATTTCAGGTCTAAACTATGATCTATGGTTAGAGTTCCACAACATATGTCATTCTGACGAAGACCCTCCCTCCTCCTATAGACCCCTTTGCATTTTTCTGGCTGCCGAGCTTTTTCAGCCAATAAAATTTAAATTTCTGCACTGTCTGCTTTTTGTCAATGTGCACGCACTTCAAGCAAACCTGTTTCAGTAGAGGGCGCTCTCGTACAGGACGCTCTGTATCTTTCTCTGTAGTTTCAGCCATATGGAGGAGACAGTCAGAGCTCATTTCTACTAAAAAGTCCTCCATTACCAGATGCTGAGAGATTTATTTTTATTTTTAAACATTTTTCTTAAAGTGCCCATGACATCGGTTTCCATGTTTTCTGACTTATCTATCATGTTGAGTTCTCACCTTAAACCTGCCAGAAAGAGCAAAAAACGGCGTCCATCTGTCTCCTAGTCCAGCCAGTGAGAAGCTCTTCCAGATTTCAGACCCAGGTTTCAAACTGTTTTTTTCACTCCAGCCCGCTATGAGGTCATAGTGATCCGGACTTGCTTATATAGTCAATTCTCCGCCCACATGCACGTTCACGACACCTGGAGCGAGGCAGTGCCGCCGCCATTGCCCATAGACCGTGTAGTGTTTAGTTTCAGTTTCACGCGACGGCACCGCCCCCTGCTGCAGCAGAAGTGCCAGGCTGCCAAATAAGGAGAAACCCAGCAGAACCGGAAGGCGGCGCTTTCTTCTGATCTCTGAGTTGCTCGTTAGGAAATAATTACAGCGTATTTTGAGTTATAATGGTGCAACGCTAATCTAGAGGCATCAAAGATTACACCTGTTTAATATAAAGTTATTTAAATATGGCGTCACAGGCACTTTAACAGAATGGCAAGGCTTGCTAAGGATACACGTTTATTTTGGTGGAGGGCTCATTCTGGATCGAGCATTTTCTTATTTCCAGTTCCTGTAGCTTCAGAACTACAGCTGCCGGTCTAAAGCCACGAATCAAACACAGCAGGGACAGAGAAGGCAGCCTCTTACTTTGTGAGAATATGATTTGTGAACTGTGAGTGATTAAACCCTACAATGTAATCGTAGTTTTTGAGCAGGAGTTTCAGGCAGCTTACGTGCTGATGTGCGCGGACGCGACCGCATGCATGTGTCAAGGTGTTTGTGAGGAGGAGCCATTGGGATGTTGGATTAAAAAACTGCTCTCTTAATGAAATACTCCACAATGTGGCTTTAAAGAAATTACGTGCGTCAAACAGGAAGTGAGATGCTAGCGGGCGAGGTGCATCCGGTATTTTAAAAAATAAAACCTTTAGCTACATTGCTAAAGTTAACACAATTTGGATATTTAAAAGACAAAAAAACAACATAAGACTTACATAAGCATAAAATTAAACTATATAAAAATGGAGCCTTACCCACTGTAGAACAAGAAAAGTGAATAAATAGTCATTAACAAAAGTACAAGAATACAAATGTAGCTTTTGTTTACCAACTCCTGCTTATACATGTACTTGTTATCACGTGAACTCACATGAACCACTAAGATTTGGTGCTCTCGTAGGAGCAAAGTGCAGGATACTTTCGTAACAAAACAGCAGCCAGTGTGTGGTACATTCTTGCAGCTATGGTGCAGTTCAGTGGGAAGTCTGTGTAAAAGCAGGATATGCACAATGGCCGACGTTCTGGACGACAACACCGCTTGTTTGTAATCCTGCTTCCGTGATCTCGTCACTTTCGGATGGGGAGTGTCCAACCGGTATCAGCTTGACTGAGCCATTTGTCATTATGAGTTCAGCTCTGTGCATGTTGCTGTCATAGACATTTTAACAGTATATCAAGTTGACTGATTTCATAAAGGAGTCCAATGCAGAACAAAAGCATATCAGTTGAGTGGTGATGTCTTAAATTGGTGCCTAATTCAAAGTATCTCTGACCATAAGAGTGGCTAGCTAGTAGCTAGCAATAGCTAATAAAAATCTGGCACCATTATCATGAAAAATGTGCACGATAACACCATTAATTACATTAGGGAATTTGAGGTCAGACATAGTGAATATAATCATGCAATCTGAGGATAATCACCATAACAGTGCGTAATATTTACACAGATGCTGAATGGTAATTAGGAGACATTTAGACACTTATAGAGCTGAGTGCTAAATGAAATTCATTTCATCAACAGCACTGTGGTAGTCTGGCTGTACACTGTCCCCCAGAGGGAGACAGAAATTGAGAAAGACAAAGATTGAACGAAGAGAGAAAAGAACGACTCAGTGATGAAGAGAACAGAATGAAAGTGGATACCAGGCACAGACAGAGATAAATGCTCCAGTCCGACAGTAACTTTGCAGTGTAGCATCTCCACTCTCCACACTCGGACAATTTGTATGGAAGATAATCATTTTTTGGACTGAAAGACATCCATGCTGTGAAGTTGAATTTAGCAGCTCAGCTAAATTCCTCCATTTAGAATTTGCATTCCTGTGTTTGAGGACATATGCTTCGTATACTGCACAAGCCTGAACGAGGCCAATGCACTGCTTTATTTGCTTAACTAGACAACCCACAAGTGCATAACTTTAAATGTGGTCAAAAAGAGGGAGCGGTCTTTGCAATACCAACCAACATCCATGCAGAATGCCTCTTCCTAGGCTCGCTTGTATGTATCTGTGAAAGAGAGAAAGAGCCTGAGGGATTTGGGAGGGAGTGTTTGGGCCCAACCAGAAGGCCACCTCGGTGGCTAGGGTTACTTTCACTCATTCCCGTCCCCTTTCTCCCCTCTTTTTTCTCTCTTCATGAACAGAAATACTGTCTCCCTGATTTGGAGCAGTTGTGTGTTTATGAGAAAGAGATAGGTTAGGCCTGCTTAGTACTGCTTGGCCTTGAGAAAACCACAAACAGGAGTGTAGCGAGCCTCCGACACACACTCATTATTAACGTCCATGCCACCCTCATAAAATTTGCACCAGGCTTTCATCTTCCCTGTTGTGTTTCCCCACTCCTCCCTTGTTTGTTTTTCTTTGGTTTCACCAAGTTTAGCGTTCTTTTCCTGCCTTCTTTAAGTGCACAAACATGTCAGCGGTAATTCATGTTGATAGCAGCTTTTGTCCAAATATTTCCACGGGAACTTTAACCAAGAAATCAATGGCAAATCCTTTTAATCGAGCCGTTTGCTGAAGTGGGTGCAAAGTCCTGCTTTTTTTGGCCAGTGGGCTGAGACCAGTTTAAACATACACCCCTTTGTTGTTTACAATAGAGTTTTGGATTTAACCCCTAAGCTCTGCAGTCAGCACACCTGATGGGAACAGATAGGCTGAATCTGCTCAAGCTGTCAGTCAGAGTTATTCTTGGCTGCAAACACAACTTGTGAGGGAGGTGTGTGTGTGTGTGTGTGTGTGTGTGTGTGCAATGAATCTACAATGTGTTTACTTTCACCAAATGGATGTCTGTGTACAATATAGACTTGCAGAGTACAAAGTGTGTTTTCACACAAGTCTTTATGTTTCACTCTCAAAGACCTTGTTTATTGCGTAAAACCGTGCATGCTAAATAACCCGCCATCTGTGGAAGGTATTGATAATTTGGGCAATCAAATCAGCACCATGGTCAAGCAGAACATGTTCAAAGTTATTATTTATTTATTACAATATTCTGACATTTGATTGAAGGATTAAAAAAAACACTGGGTTAGGGTTATGGATGTTGCTAAGCTCCTGCTGCTATATGAGCAAGATGTTGGACTGCACCACTTCAAATAGTGAAAGTGAAACTTAATGCGAGCTGCTCAGCTCAGCGTGCAGTCAGTTTGTAATGACATGCTGAACGATTGACACTGCTATAGGTTGTCGATGAAACACCGGTGTGCAAAGAAGTGTAGTGAAAGGTTCTGATACCATGCATTATATATAGTACTCATGTGCACTTGCATACCGCTTATGTCAAATCCTGTTTATAACCAACACAATGCAAAGTTGTCACTTTACAAAAAACTCCCCACCTAACAAAAATGTCCCTACTTTACAAAAATCCCCTCACCCCAATGGTTCCATAAGAACACTCACACCCAGACCGTGAGACAGCAGCAGTAGAACTATTGATTAACTATCCATGGAAGTAATTGCAAACATCAAACTTATTATTTAATTGCTGTTTGACATTGATCACAGCACACCTGATTATTTTTATTAACTCCAGCCTCCATTTGCAGAAACACACACCTAACCACACACAGTCTGTTCATATTCAGTCTACTCCAGCCTGCAGATGTTCCCTTTCAGGGTGCGCTCCAGGATTAGGGAAGTGTTTGAAGCACTGGGCCAATGAGTTGCTGCAAAGCCCTGGAGATTTTACTGGCAAGGCCCGAAAGACAATCTGCACAACCAGCTCTTTGAGTAATGCTGAGGCAGCGCTGACCATCACATCTCAAAACATGCAATTATGAACACACTGTGTTGTTTTTGAGCTTTGACAGTAAGCACACATGTATTTTTAATATCATTGCTTGTGTAATGCAGAAAATGTGTGAGCTTTCATTAATGAGTACAGATTTCTTTTAAAAGTTCTTCCAAACTTCCTTATGCACATGTTTTGGATTTCTCAATCTGATCATAGCCTTTACATGTTTTTTCCTTATAGCCAATATATTTAACACATTATGTCTCTCAAATCAAAACACCAATTGTAAAATTGTGTTTAATAACAATTTGGGCAAAAAAAGAGAAATAAATCCATATTTTGTTTTATTTTGTTGGACTTTCAACGTGAAATATTTGTGTGATGGTTTCTTGACCAGTTGCTATGAAGAGGGCTTATACTTGTCCTTAATTTCCCAGTAGAACAGAATCAGGCAGTGTGACAGATTTTTCTTGCCTCAAAGGGCTGAAAAGCATTTCCCAGATAAAATTTACACCACATTCTAATTGTATTCTTTCTCACGCCATGCGGGGAAACACATTAGAATGATTTTGCTTGATAGATCCCATACATAGTAGAATACATTGATAAGCAAAACCATTACATTTGTCCAGACTCATGCACGGTCACAAACATTTAGCTTAAATCAGGTCCTGAAATAACATCTGTGAATAATTTTATAATTTATCACAGCACAGATTTTTATCGGTAGGTTCAAATACTATAAGGTATTTTATGACACACAGAGTAGTACAACTAGAGGCACACTTTGGAAAGTTTTCCCCTCTGGACAAAAGACCCCTCTAACTATCAAGATGATCTAGAGTTTCCATTTTGTGGGAAAGGGTGTAATCAGCATTCAGTCCCAAGGCATCTATGTAGGTATTTAATGATTGTGTTGTGCTTAAGACTTCAAGAGCAAACACAGTTTTGATGTAACACTTATCATAACATTTTTATCACCCCATGTGGAGGCAACAGATGAAACGATAGAGAAAGAAAATCAGCAGTTTGTTTCTTCTTCTTAGAATTTTATGTTTTGGTCAACTAAAGTCTTCAAAATGCCATCCTTTTCCTATTGTTTTTTTGTTGTATGATTGTCCTAACCACCCTTACTGTATGGGTGCGGTGCGGTGACCGTGCGTGTCGAGGTGTTTTGAGAGGATCCGTGGTACGTTAGATTCTCTTGCTGAAAAACTCCACATACGGCCTTTAAAGGAAAACGTTGCAACTTTTTCATATTTTAAAATCTTTTTCTTGAGCTAGTATGTGTTAATATGACCCTTTATAAGGTTACTGAAAGGTCACTCAGCCCCATCTAGTGTTTAGATCAAGAATACAGCGTTTGCAACTCGAATTTCTCCGTCATGGTGTCCCGGAAGTCTCATAAAGTCACGTCTCGCGAGAAGCAGCAACGCTTTACGGCATTTCAATATTTACATCTCGGTATAGGGGAGCTGAATCATAGCTGAAGACGATCACATCGTGTTCATCATGGCAGAGCCTCCAAAGAAACAAAGAAAACCTTTATCTGATGAAGCTAAAAGAAGCTAATTGCTTCTGTGCTTTGTAGTTTTGAAAACATGGACAGAAAACAAGGGGGAGGGGGGAAGTTCATTTTTACGACTGATTTAAAACGGACACTAGAGGGTGCTCACAACAAGCAAAGCTGCACAGTATCACTTTAATTAAGTTTTATGTTGTTTTTTGTCTTTTAAACATCCAAATCCTGCTAACTTTAGCAATGTAGCTAAAGGTTTTATGTTGAAAAATTTCGGATGCACCTTGCCTGCTAGCATCTCATTTCCTGTCTGGCGCACATAATGTCTTTAACTTGATGAAGATCCGCATGTGGCGTCTGGAAAAAATAGAGTTGTTGCGGAAAGTTAACTTTACTCTGCAACCGCACCGCAGCCGGTGTGAAGGCTCTGATGCGGAGTCCGCACTGCACCGCAACCACAGTCGATGTGAAGCAGCCTTAACCCTAAACCTAACCCTAATCCTGGGAATCATTGTTGTAAATACTGAGCAACACACTGAAAGTAGTCATGTCTCCTCTCTCAGTTGGTGGGATGAGTCTTTGCCTATTTGTTTGTGTATACCTGCATTTAAAACATATGTATGTGAAGGTTTGGTGTAAAATAATGTTAGTGAGGTTACACAAAGCAGAGCACTGGATCACAAATAGTTTACTTGATAAAATGTCTAAATCAGAAAATGTATTTGCTTTAAATGGGGTGCAGTAAATCACTGAGTGACAAACAATTCATAACTAAAACCTTTGACCACCTTGTACCCTTTCCTTAGTGGGTACAAAATAAACCCACCTACCTCAGACGCTCAGAAAAAAGTACCATGTAGGAAAAAAGGCTTTTTAATGAGGTGTAATCCTCATTGATTTGGTTCTTGGACCCTGAGCTATAGGTACTTGTTAGTACCCTTGTAGTTAGCACCCTTTAGAAACCAGTTTTGTACCTTTGGTGGCAGGTCTGTACCCTAGATTACCAAAGCAAAAATCGACCATTACATAAGGTGGTTTTAAGGTCAATACACAGAATTTAGGTAACGGATACTTTCAATAAAAAAGTCTTAACAAAAATGCTTTGTCCTGCTTCAAAAAGAAACACAAATGGTCTTCTGACTATATATTTTAAATTTGTGAATGACCAGTACATACAATGAATTTTTACTACCTGAGAACATCAAGGTATGTCCTCAAACAGTATGCATTGATGTCAAATCTTCAACTTAGTGAGTACATAAGTCCAACTAGTAGCCTGGAGGGAGAAAAATGTCCTTTATTCTTTTATTTTTCACTGTCTCTCACTTTTCACCTCTCCATGCCCACCTAACTGTTCAAGTGAGTTGAGAGTATAGGTTCTCAAATGCACAAATACAGCAATCTCCAGAAAGCGTTGTAACTCTTTGAAGCTTTTTGACGTCTCTCTTGAAGTCATATTCATAAATATATTATTTATATAGGATTGTCTGGCCATGGGGGAAAATCTTTACCTCCCATTGCTCCCACTGAATTGTCAAAATGCATATAGCAATACAACAGAAACTACTCTGGATTTCATTTGTAACTGCCTCATTATTTTGGTTGTACACATGTCCTGATCTTCTGTTGTTCCTACGTTAAATGTAATACTTATTCCACAGCGATGGGTGTTTTGTGTCATATGACAAACTTGTTTTTGCAGTATGGTTTGATTTTAGTCAGGAACAAGCAGACTGAGTACTCTTGCAGTCCCACTCTGGGAGGGTCACACAGTTTCTGGTCATTTTGGCCTCCTTACCTTATAATTGGAAGTTGGATTAGATTGCAAGTGGTGATTACATTAATGATACCATCATTCCCACACAAAAGTGGAGACACCGGCCTTTTCCAGACCAAGATTATATCAAGCAAAATATCAAAGAGGATAATATTATTCAAGTGTCTAAAATATATAAAGGTTTTCTTACAGCTTGAGGGAATAACATGAATTTATTTTTATTTCTGAACTCGAGGCAAAGCCGTCACAAACCGAGGAAACAAGAAGCATTTTGTTGTGAACGCTTTGGTTTCGCAACTTTCTTATGTAAGTCCTGATTCAGCAGTGCTCACTGCTGATGAAGAATGTACACAAGTAGAAGAGAGCTGGATCTGTACAGATGTCTCAATATGTTTCCATTTTCATCTTCGGAACCCACTCTGGAAACACGCCGCTCCGGCCAAGGCTTCTTTTGAAACAAGCGCTCACAAATGACTCTTACAAACACGTTTTCCTTTTTGCAGATCACAGAATGGAAAAGGGAAACATCAGAGCACTTTAGGTCACAAATCAGGGCAAAGTTGGGTTGTACTTTGCAGAGACCGCTACACTTTCTTAGATTTTTTCTTTTCTTTTGCTGTTCATGCAAAATCCCTCCTGGGATGATTCATAAAACAATAAAACATGATTGAAGCAATTACATGTAAACAGTAACAACACCGTAAAGCCATCATGCATATGCATCAGTTGTAATTGAGTACAAATGATTTAACATCTAGAGTCGTGTTCCACCATTCAAACGGTTTCGTTTCTGTGGTTCTAAAATTTTCCACTGAGTCGACACCGAGGGTAACCTTCTCTTGAGGCCACGGTGTGTGAGCGTCTGTGCGATTCTAAAAGGATAAGGATAGGATTCATTGAGGTTTGAAATGGGAAACAGACTAGCCGAGGCTCTTCCAGGGATGATTATATCTGTTGGACTGTGGCGTCCATCCAAATGTGTGTGGAGTCTTTGTCTGGTTTCCTAATACTCCTCAGGTGTGCAGATGAGTTCTGGTCTCAGACTCGTGTCTCTCACCACTGCAATCTCTTATTAAAATGCACTTTTCTTGTTATGAAAAAGATTTGAGAGGTTGCCATGAAAATAATCAGACACGCTTCTCACTAGAGCAGATTGGACCAGAATAACACAGTCAGTAGAGCTGAAAGCTATTATGGTTTTATAATTGTCTCATTAGTACATACAGCATGTTACTAATAAATTACAGGTTTCTGTGCTTCAATCTGACTTCTACTGATAATTAGGTGTTTTAATGGTGAAACCTTTGCTTTATTTGCCTTTATGCCAATTTTTTTTTCAGTTTAATCCTGTAAAAGTCTTAATGCACTTCAGTCCTTTATGCACATATATTCAGAGATGATGCTCAGGGTCACATAAAGCAACCAAATGTGGGCCCTGATCGTTTTTCACACCAGAACAAAAAGCCAAAACAGAACTTGAGGAGTTATATTATTATAACATATACAGTAAATTCCAGTAGAAAGAGTTTTCTTTAGCATGATCAGAAAAACATCATTATAAATAATTAAAACATTTAGCAACTCATCCTGTGTTAAATTAAATTCTACTAAAATATTCTGCCTTAAAGGATGTCAGACTCGTCAACATGATTGACTAAAAGGAAAAAATAACATTCAAGTTGAAGCCAAACAGAACTGAAACGCCCCCTAGTGGCTGGTTCCAGTACAGGTTTTAAGCCCCACCCCCTCCATGTCTACAAATAGGACGATTTCCTGATTAAAAAAACAGAAATACACCTAAACTATTTTAAAAAATAGTTCAATATTTCAAAAGGTGTTTTAAATTTTTCTGGATGCAATGGTTTTTGTCTAGATGTGAGGTGAGACGTGCTTCCCACCAGCAGCCTGCTGATGTTGTTGACTAACTGAACCAGTGTAGCTGCTGGTGTCCAGTCCAACCCCTCTTCCCCCTCGGAAGCCTCTTGCCACATTTTGCCCGTTTCCTCGGATCATCCCACAAGCCTCTGAAGTGGGATTTCCATGGCAGCGGATCATGATCTAAACCGCATGTCTCGGTTTCATTCGCTGCCATCCTCGTTCACTTCCTCCTTCATCCCAGCTTCCTGTCTTTGCTGCTTACTGACCCTGGATCTGTTTTATGAAGAACATCTCACTCTTCACGTAGATCTTAATACATCACCTGTTCAAAGGGATGGTATATTACTCATACCTCCCTTTACCTTGTCTAAAACCTCCTTGTTCATCTCCACCACCAGACGAGTGTGTGTGTGTGTGTGTTGTATTCCATCTATTCTCTAGATTCAGCACATCTGTGCTCCAGCTGAACAATCCTTCAGGCAATGTCTGCACTGTTTAGTTTTCAGCATTTTATGTGTGTGTGTGTGAACGTGCTTTTGTTTATGTATGCTCTAGAAGATAAGACAACCTCGGACAGGATATACGACTCAGACGAGGGATGGATGGATGCCTTTTATCTCTCTCCATGCTCATTTTTAGTTTTACACAAACCTAATTCAAATTGTGCTTAAAAATAAAAATAGTGTGCATAAATGAAAACAAACAACAGGTGTGTACTCTTACTGTTCTGTGCAACATCCATACTATTGTCTTCTTTTTACTAAAACACAGCCAGTATAACGTGCACCATTTATTTTTAGATCAAGGATCAGACCACACACTGATTGCACTCAGAAATTGACTCCCAATCTAAAGACTCTCATGCAAGATTTGAGACCTTGGCAGACACAGATTGTGTGTTTGTGTTTGTGTGTGTGTGTGTGAGTGAACTGAGCCAGGTGATTGTCTGTGCCTGTGAATTTTTTACACAGGCACAACTATTTATTACAAGGAGAACCAGAACAGCCAAGTTTGTTTTTTATTCATAAAAGAATCTAACTTGATCAACAATTTGAAAAATGGTGGTATTAATGTTGATTTTTTTTTGGTCACGACTCTGTGAAAATAATTGAGTCTTATTTTAGTTTTTCTAATATGCAAACACGATGGTTTGCTTGAATTGGTTGTTTTTAGAAGTTAAAACTTCCTGTCTGAACTTTTGACGTTTTTTACAACCAGTGCGTGATTTGATGTGATTTGTCTCAACTCTCCCACTTTGGTGTTTGTTTTTGGAATACATTTCTCCTGCTCTAATCTTCGCTGCTGGAAGTGCAAATAGGGAACAAGAAAAGAAGAAAAAAAATGCAGAAAGTAAACAAATGTGTATGTGGCAATGTTTTGTGCTTGTGGGAAAGTCGGGGATGGATTCTCATTAATGTTTCCACTGTAATTCAATTTGTGGCTTAACTGGTCTGATTCTTCTTGTTGTGAATAAAATCAAAATTGTGCTTTTTATAATATTTGACTACATTCAAATCAAGTTGACATTTAAAGCAGCAGTAAACAGTTTTTTACACTTTAAGTTAAAATTGATCTAATAGATTTTTGAGTTAGAAATTTGACCATTTTCATATTTGCCACCACTCTACACCCTCTACTGGCCAGATACAGCACTAAACAGTTTTGAGGAGTGGGTAGGTCTCCTAGATGATGTCACTACCTGCTTTACAGTCATAGTTACCAGGCGTAGCAACGGTAGGGGAGCAGTGATGGTTTCAGCGAGGGTTTCACGGTTTAACCAGTCTGATTATTAACCACGTGGTGAAATATTGTAGAAAAGTATGTCCTGAAAGACTTCCTCAGCACCACCTCACAAGTAAATAAATAAATCAGCCCAAACCTAACCTGAACCCCCCCTCCGGCTCCGGTTAAAGTTCTCGCTTGGGTGGACGGGAACATGGCCGGTCCACTCAGGTAACACCCTAATAGTAGAAAAATTTGGGGTGTCAGAGCAAACCTCCATGGGGTTTCATGGAGCCAGTGAGGCCGGGAATCAGGCCTCTGTACTGGACAAAGAGCCCCCCCTCTGAATGGCCTCCTCTGCTGTGACCTGACTTGAGCAGAGAAGACCTGACTTGAAGAGAGGACAGCTCGACCCTCACGGGCACGGTCATTAGAGGATCTGGTGTGGCGACTGACGACCAGATCAGCAGCAGCCGAAGGATCGTTCCCATCGCCGGGCAGGACAACAAGGCTCACTGCTCTCCACGCACTCTCCTCCGGCCGCCTCCAGCTCACAGACTCCAGGGGCTTGGCTGCCTCATTATTCGTAGTACAGCTGGGTTATCAGTATTGTGTCCAACTTGCCAGGTTGACTGATTTTTCATTTCTTTCTTCGACAGAAGAAAAAACCAAAAAAAAAAAGAAGAAAAAACCATGAAGCAACAGAAATCGAGTAAAACTAAAAGAGAAGATGAAGGTTGGAGGAAATAAAGGCAGTGATCATCCTGATTCCTTCAGTAATTCAAAATAAAATACAAAATCCACACATTATCTGGTATTTGTTGAATATTTTAAAAACCTTGAGGATTTGAACACCAATGAGGAAATTCTCACCACAAAGGCTGAATGAGGTAATTGGCTGTAAAACTGTCTGGTTTGAGTTGGTAACATGCTGCAGTGGGTAAAAATAAATAGACGTGTGTGTCGCTGTCTCCCAGGTACCAAGCATTCCTCACAGTCACAAACCGTCCTGCTCACACACAAAAGTCTCAGCGCTGTAGTGGTAACACGGGAATGTAAAACCGAATGAAAATGAGGAATTCTGGGAACAGCAGGGAAAACAAGCGAACAAAGCAGTAAACTGTAAATCCAGACCGTTCTCTGACTGCTGGGTGATGGATGAATTGTTTGTATTTACTGAGGTATCGAAAGATGTAGATGAGAGCGATGAGATCAGAGCATGGGGGTTGCCATGGGAACAGACAGAATATCCAGTGGTTGTGTGACAAAGGCCTCTAGCGCTCTGTCATCACCAAGTGGAGCTTTCTGCTTCCTATTTTAACTCCCTTATTTTTTGTCTTTGTGCAAATGTGTGTGTGAGTGTGTGTGTGTGTGTGTGTCAGGGTCAGTACCTAATTATTTTAGCAGAGGAAATCTGTTCATGAAATTGAAGGATTTGTTACAATATTGTTAAAGTTTATAGACTCACTTCTGGTTTCTTATCTTTCTGCCAGTATCAGTACAATTTAACACAAAAGCCACTTGTATTCGCTGTCTTGTTTGTTTTTGGTCATTACAATAAGCTCATGAACGTAGAATGCAGATCAACCAAGAAATCTAAACCTTCACTCTCTGGCTTTCCTCCAGCTCAGCATCCTCATCACTGGAGACGCTGCCCTGATTCACCTGTCAACCACTTCTTCAAGATACTTAAACTCCTCCATCTGAGGCAGGATTTCACCCCCGACTTGGAGTTTGCAATCCACCCTTCTCCTGTTGAGCACCATGACCTGAGATTTGGAGGCGCTGACCATTATCAACCTGTCACACATGATAGGGAGTCTGTTGTGTTCTTAAAATTCCCCAAAAGACTTCACCAAGACCCTGGAAAGACCAACTCTGGTTCAGCCTACCAGGAAGTTTTATCTAGTGTGAAAGAGACTAACTGTTCTTAAGTCTTGTTTCTAGTTAAGGTGGTTAATAATAATTTTTAAAAAAGCAACTCTAAACTAGTTTATAAAAATGTTTTGTAAGACTTTAATGAAACTCCGAGGAATCTTCTTTGTTTTTATCTTAGTTCCCCATCCTCCTTTTAAATTCCTAGGTGCTTTACCAGCTCAAAAACCTGCCTCTACAACCTGGAGATGTTTAACTCAACCAGTACGATCACCTCTAGGTAAAACATTTCTTTGTCTCTAAAATGTGGTGAAACATCCAATCTGCTGTTTTCACTCCAGTCCAGGCAGGATATTATGATAAGCACACTTTCAAAAACAGGAAGCATTTTAACCCAAGCAGCAGTACAGTTTATTTTGATTCTGATTTGTTTAGACCTCATCTCAATGGCATTGTATGCAAATGCAAGATTTATGTTGATAAACTTACTTTCAGCTCTAAGTGATGAAACATGGATGCTGGATCCATTTAGTGTGGTGAAAGCTTGTTTTTTTGAAGCACTTTTATCATAAATTGTTTGAGACTCTGCTTTTGTTTCTTGATATGTTGGAAATAATGAGTTAAAAACTCCTAAAATATAACAAAGTTCATTTTTGATATGAAAATGTCCTTTCAAATAAAGTGTCAATTGCAGAAATTCACATGAAAAACATGGTTTTCCACTTCCTTGGTGTATCAGTTGTATGAAATAGTGTTGGACTTTGTGTGTCAAAACACCAACAGTGAAGCACTCCTGTTTGTTATGCATCCATTAATCTTCTGTTTTATCACAGTTTTTATTCATGTTTCGTCCTGTAGCTTTAGAAACCCTTGTAAAAAAATGCATCAAAACATGTTAAATGATTAGGAATGGTGAGCTATGATTTTATAGCACTAAATCATCTGCAGAGATGAAATTTGCAAACAGTTTCCATATAAACAACAATAAAATTTTGGCAAAACAAGTGGGGAAAAAACCCATCCCTCTTTGGAGCTTTAGAGTTCAGGCAGACTTCACAGTAGAAACATTAGTCAACGTTTAAATAAGTCACAGTAAGTTGGACTGTATGCTAACTCCTCAGAGTCAAGTAGCTACTGGATGTCCTAAATGATGTCATTGGCTAATTTGCATAATTGACCTGGTATAATTGTAATTTAAGCTGTAGTAGAGAAGTATACTGCCATGGGAGTGACAAAGTGAATAAAAACACAATAAATATGTTTACTACAAATAAACTCAAGAACATTTTATGAAAGCCTTTGTAGCAAAAACAGATTTCTGAGACATTTTTAAAAACCTTGTTTTTAGACATTTTCTCTTATTTTAGGTCTGAAATGAAAATATGTCCTAACAGCCCTACTTGACATTAGCCTAATAAATATGGTAACATCTTCTAGATTTGAGAAGAAAAAAAAAAGCCAACCAAAAGTTGCTTGGCTAGATTCCTTACAAATTACAAAGTTTTTTCTGCATTTAGAATAATTGACTAGTTTTAAGAATTCTAGCCAAGCAACTTTTGCTTACCCCATTGGCAGATTTGTTTGCTAAAATATAGAAAAACTGACCATATTTAAGAAAAGTTGGCTTATTTCAAGTAGGGCTGTAAGAATATATTTTCTCTTCAGACTAAAAATAAGAGAAAATGTCTAAAACAAGGCTTTTAAAAACTTTCTTAGAACTCATTTTTTGCAGAGTATTTTTCCTTATTAGTGCCATGATTTATTTTGAAGAAAAACATTTTTAAGTTTACATCCAGCCTCAACTGTAGGCCAGAACCGGGTCAGCAGTGGTGGTTTGATGTGAGCATGATTCGTTTTCAGTCTGGATGTGGAGGGTGATCATCAGTTTGCTGCCCAATGACCGGGCTGCTGGAGTTCTTTGGGCAGGAGGAGGGGCTTACGGCAGCACTCGATCCTCATTAAGAACAGTAGGGACTCTATGTGTTTTTCACATCAGCCTCCAAAAGTCTCAAATAACACCAGAAAACATGCCCGGGTTTGTCACCAGTGACTTTTTTGAAAATGAGTCGGAAGATATTTTAAAACAGCGACAAAGTCCCTGGCAACATGGCTCGAAGTGCTATTTTAATGTTTTTGGTGGCTTTTAAACGATCACAGTTTAAGTTTTACATTTCTTACGTCACAGAGTTCAACTTAAGAGTGTGAAGATGTCACACATTCTAACTTTTGAGCTGTCTAAACTCTCCAAAATGTATATAAACTCTTTTTACTTCCATAATTTTACACTTCAAATACAGTTACACTTTGAAGCTCAATCTGTGATTGCATGTGTAAAACCCTGTGAGGGAGTGAAGGACACCAGTGTGTTACCACGGTGACTCTGATGAGCCACTGGGGCTGCTTTAAGGTTTTGATCTCGGTTCTTGTATCTAACTACCAAATCTTTTTAATTAATCTAAGTTTTCTGCACTTTTCATAAACATTTTATAATAAAATTTAGACATTTTGTCAAAGCTTATATTATTACCAAAGTTGTATATCATTGGGCTTTTCAGAAATTTAAATTATGCTGCACCCTTAAAAAGTTTTAAAGTTACTTCACACTCACACTTCCATGTTCCTATTCAGTTTTTCACCATCACAGCAAACATGAGTTCCTCAAATTGTCCCATCACACAGCGATTACAGGAGCCAGGAAGTGCTTGTTGCTATGACGCAGTGTGAATGTTATGCTCTGACAAACACGGCTCGGTGACACTCGACGAGTACAGCTGTCTGGACCGCCCTGCAAATATGAGTCGGTGCAAGCTTTCCTGCCTCCTTAATGCATCGCTTCCTCCGTCTATTTATCTTCTCTCAGACGGGCGGCTGACAATGCAGACAGGGCTCGTATGAGATCGGATTCCGGAGCCATAAAGCACTCCTCTAATTGACTCGTTTCTCCAGCTCTTACATTTTCAAACCCTCTCTAGACCTTTAGATCACCAAATATCATCACAACTGTTATTTAAAAGAAGCTAATAACTATTGGGCAAATGGCAAGAAAAAGTAATAATTTATCACTTTTCTGGCTTGGAGAAGAGCAATCACCGATGCCAAGTCAGTAGTAAGGATTTGCGCCTCAACTCGACTGCCAAGAAAGATTTGTGTTCTGCTGCATTACACATCCAACTGGAGCTGGACGGAGGAGGTTGCTGAGTTACAGTCGTGTGAAGATGGATGAAGTGTGCCTCCCTTCTTCCTAGAGGCCCTCACCTCCTTATCGTTGGAAGTCACCCCCGACAGGGGTCCTGTTTGTCCAATATATATTTACTCATTGTGAAAGCGGGGGGGGGGAATGCCTGGATGAAGAACAGAAAACACTGAGTGTTACGTAACAACACCACTCTGGTATTTACATCCTTCTGTAAAGTGGTTTTCTTAATCTACATGCTGTCAAAAAGTACCTTTGATTACATCGAGGCAGGCTAATTTCAGGAACCTCTGCAGAATAACTGACCTGGGTCACTTGGGTCATTGCTTTTTCTGATGAAGGTGGACCTGGTAGGACAGAAATATTTTCAATCATTCATCTTGAATGAGTCTCAAGCCAAATGCATGCAGATGATTAGCCTTAGATGTGCTGTCTTGCCAAGTGCACAATAAGTAAATGTCTCTAAAAAGCATTTGGAATGTTTAACAAATGTTTCGAGCACATTCCAGACGTGCAGCGATGTTGGCCATTTGTCTTCTGCGATCATATGTGAGTGCACGTGTGTTCATGTGAGCATGTTCAAATGGAAGTGAGACGGGAAACAAAGGGGACTTGGCTGCAGGATTTGGTATAAGTGGGTGTACCGTGAAAGGCAGGAAAAACAAAGTGCAGATAGATAAAGCAAGAGAGAGTGAGGAAAATTAAAGGAAAATAAATGGGAGGGTAGAAAGGGAAAGTAGAGGAGGAGTGGAGTTAAGCAGGGGTGGAAAATAGAAAAAACTAGGGAGGGCAGGCTGAGGGCCTAAGGGAGTGGCAGTAAGGGTCATTTGAGTTGGAACGAGCGGAGAAGGGGATTTGGGAAGGGAACGAGGGGTGGGGGTTTGGGGGGGGGGACACTGTGAAATGTTGAAAAACCTCACAATTGATGGTGTTTGATTTCCACAGTAATTACCATTCCTCTGGCTCCGTGCATTCCCAATCTGGCCCTATCTTATATCCACGCTGCATTCCGCAAATGATTAGCTGGCCCACTGTTCTCCCCTCTACCTACGGACCGAGTTCGCAAAGGAGGGGAGGGTTTTCAAAAACATATCTAAAAAAAAAATTCAGTTGAAACAAAGCACACTCGTAAAATCTAAACACAGGCAAAGTACATTTTCATTTCTCACTGCAACTTTAAAATTTTACAGAAAATGCTAAAACTGAACACAACAATGCAAAGATTTCCCCTGGGATACGTCAGAGTCGTGCATTTACTAACAGCGAAAAGAAAGAGAAATGGGACAAGAGAACTGTAATGTCAAGTGTTTTCACACACAGTCCAACAGTCGTCACGCTCAGCTGCGTGAAAAGATCTGGCTCTGATTGGATAGTAAGTGTCTACTTCACTTTCCTGCTTTGATAATAATCGTTCACCAGCAGAGACTGTACGCAAAGCCAAAGCACATGCAGCCTGTCAGAAAGAACTGCTTCTGGATTGACGATATGTCTTCACATGTTTGCATTGTTGCGTGCTTGTGTTTGTGTCTGAGCGGTTGCAAAGTATTAATTTACGTGACAGATTTAAGACTGGCACATGCAGAGAAGCAAACACTGAATCTCTAGGAACCAAGGAGTTGGAAAGACTTTGAGATCTGTGGGTCCTGCCACTGCTCCATCAACCTAGTCATCAATCACTGTCCTGTTAAGCAGCACGAGACTGCACTGTGTGTCAGTCACCGAAGGCCTGCCAAGCTGTAAAGTCACCCTAGTGCATTCCAGTACTGCATGGGGCAGAAAGAGAACAGGCATACGGTGTGTAAAGATTTATGTACACACAGCAGGCTCATAGATGTACATATTCAGACATGTGCGTCAAGCATTTATTTAACAACCCCACGAAAATGAGATGACCTTCTTGCAAAGATGTGTCATACAGCCATCGGTGATTCTGGACCAAAGCAGTACTCACATTCTTTCCCCTGTCTTGATTGGCTGACTTGAAAGCGCTCTTTAACTGAAGTAGCCATCGTGACAGCGTGGACGGGTTTGTTTACTCCTCCACAAAAGGGTTTGACTTGGGGGAATTTGGTTCCTGTTTCATTTTTATTATTTTGATTTGGTTTCTTGGCTCTAGACATTATTCAGAGTAGGTTTAAGCAAACATTGGGATTAACGGGTAAAATATACAATGGTATTAAGAAAATCTTGTCCCATATTTTTCAGGCTACCATAGAGATGTTGTCTACACTTCGACCATCTTTACACCACAGTTCCTTAACATAAAGGAATAATACAGGGTGAAAAGTTTTTAATCCACCACAGCGTCTGGTTGGTGATCCATCACCTGTTTGTGACACTGGATGTGAAAGTTCCTCAAGATCTTAGCTCTTTCTTTATCAACTTCAAGGGTAACTAATAGTGACTTTAAGTATTCCTACCTAGATTTGGTTCAGCGTTATCAGTCTTTGGTGTGAGTTGGCATGGACGGATGTGATGTGTCCCCACAAATAATACCCAGCGATCACTTAGTTGTCCCCACTCGATCCAAGGGTGCAGAAATAGCGCTGCATCCCCACCAATAATATGTGCAGCCCAGCGCACCGAGGTGCTGTGCACAGACTGTGTCCAGGTGATGGAGGCGTGTCTGGATCGACTGGTCCGGGATGCACACTGCGATCCATGCTCCCAGACACGCCATGCACCCTGCAGAGGCCCGCAATGACCCGCTCACACCGACGGCACCTGCTCTGGGTCTGGATGCGAATCGGGCTGGACTGGCCATCCAGCATTTTCCTAGTAATGGTAACCTTGGGCTGGGAAGCTTAATTTTGTTTTACTTCCTGCCTCCCCCTATGTCATATCCCATTCTGGTACCCACCAATGTCTTAAGCAAATCTACACCATATTGATCTTGATGTTTTAAGTCTCAGGAGTATCTTTGTACAGTTTGCATTTTGGATCCTATCTGGTGTTGTAAACTCCATCCTCCACAGTCTGTCAGTGCCGTGATCGGTGCCTCTGTGCTGTTCAGCCTTCCCTAGCTGCTTGATTTTCTTAAAATCGTCCACCTTCTCCATCTGCTGCAGGAACATATCCTCTTACAATGGGTTTTCTTTTTTCTCCTCTTCCACATTGGCTTACTGCTGACAGAAACATTTTATTTGCTGCAGAAGAACCTCTTCCTAATGAACCTTGGTTATAATGCGAGATTGAGTCTCTGACACTCACCAGTCCCTGTAACCAGTCAGGGGGTGAAATATACTCTAAAAGTTCTTATGACACAGAATGGTTAATTCATGTGTAGAGAAACAGGTGAAATGTTTTCTCTGAAACAGGCTTTGATCAGAAACGATAAAATTTACATGAGTAGTTCTGATGTATAATTTTGATATTTAAAGGAGAAGACCTTAAAGTAACCATGAATTTATATATAAGTTATGTAATGACCAAGGAAGTCTCAAAATTCCAGCTTTTTGTGGGGAATAAAAATCAAGTGAACCATGATCTTGGGAAACCTTTCAGATTGAAATTGGAGTTGTGTTTTTTGGCTAAAAACATTTGTTTTTGTGTTAACTGAGCTCTCGTTCACAAACACGAGAACCTGGTGGTTAATGTCTCACTCCCAGCATGCACTTAAAGTTTTATTAAAGAACTGGAATGACATTATTGCAGTAAAAAGCTGTGAATTACTCTCTTAGTGCTACTTCATCACAGATTTGAGTAAGGCCATCCAATGACGATGTCCATTTCAAAAGGGAAACACTCCAACCGTTCTCCCTTTACTTGTTTATTCACCTGCCTCGCACATTCATCCATAATCCTGCCTTTTCTGCTGGAACCATCCATCAGAGTTTTTCAGGCTTCTGCTCCCGATGCTCAACTATGTAGAAAATGTGCCGATGCCTTCCTATTGCCTTTTTAGGAATGGGAAGAACTACACTCACATTCTGTCTCTCGTTCTTCTTTCCCACAATCTGTCATTTAAAAATGAATCAGGAATGATGAGATGGAGATCTAGATTTTTATTCAGAGATATTTGTCAAACAAAAATGTGTTGGATGAAATGATGTGGAAATCCTGACAATAATGGTCTCATAGTCGGATCCGAAAGGATTCTGGAATGAGAAAATAATGAATGACTTTTTTTTCTGTTAATGATTTTGTGTTGTATATGCAGGGTTGTAGGTAGGACCCAGATGGAGGAACCGCAGGTAGGTTAAATATATTTTTATTTAACATGGACTAGGACCAAGCACGAGTAAACACAACGAGGATCCAACAAACACTGACAAGACAGGCACGCTTAAATACTGAGGGAGGTGATGACAAGACGAGACACAGGTGGCAGGATAACAAATGGATTTCACCTGTGGAGACAGAAGGTTTAAACAAGGCACAAGACAGTACACGAGGAGGACACTAGAGGGTGACATATGACAGTGCCCCCCCCTTAAAGGCGGCCTCCGGACGCCAAGCAAAACCCACAAGGGCGGGAGGGAGGGGGACCAACGAGGGCGGGCGGGATGGAACCAGGACCAAGGACCAGACAAACAAAGAGGAGGCTCAGGTCAGGAGGACGGCCAGAGCAGAGTCCAAAGGGGGGACGTCCAGGGAGGTGGCGCCGAGTCGGCCAGGGATGGGACCCCGGGGGACGGCGGCGAGGCCACCCAATAAGCCGGGACCTAGGTGGACGCCGGCGTGGCCACCCGAAGAGGCGGAACTCCTCAGAAGGCCGGCGAGGCGGCCTGGCAGGGCGAGGACCCTTAGGGAGGCGAGGGGTCAGGTCTGAAGACTGTGAAGGGACTGGTCTGGGAGGAGGTCCAGGTACAGGGCTGGTGGGACCGGAGGCAGGACTGGAATCAGGACCAAGAGACTCGGGAACAGAAGACTCGGGACCGGGACCATCAGAACTTGACTCAGGAGCAGGAACAGAAGACTCGGGAACAGAAGACTCGGGACCATCAGGACTTGACTCGGGAGCAGGAACAGAAGACTCGGGAACAGAAGACTCGGGACCATCAAGACTTGACTCGGGAGCAGGAACAGAAGACTCGGGAATAGAAGACTCGGGACCTTGACTTGACTCGGGAGCAGAACCTTGACTTGACTCGGGAGCAGAACCTTGACTTGACTCGGGAGCAGAACCGTGACTTGACTCGGGAACAGGATCAGGACTAGTACACACAGACTCAGGAGGAACAGGATAAAGACTGGTACTCACTGAGTCTGGTTCAGGAGGGCCGGAGGGTTCTGGATCTGCTGGAGCCGGAGCCGGGCTTGAACAGGAGACTTTGACGCAGGACCAGAAGACCCTGTCTCAGGGTATGAAGCTCCTGGGCCAGGGACCGGGGTGCAGCTGCAGAACTCGGCGTCTGGAGCGGCACAGTGGGACTAGGTACCTTGAGTGGCGCTGCGGGACTCGACGGCCTGAGTGGCGCTGCTGGGGGCTGAGGAGGATGGACCGACCTAGGTCTAGAAGCCCGACGGCGGTGTGGCTTGACGGCCGACTGGGCCCCCCAGAACGGAGACCTCGGCTCCTCTACCTCCTCAAGCCGTGGCGGGTTCTTGGCAGCCTCTCTGCAAACGAATTCCAGGAGGGTGAGCCTCTCCGCAGCCGGGTCCTCGAGGGGAACAGTGGGAGGCTACTGGGGCTGAAGCAGCTCTGCCGGGATCCGACGGGACTGCGGTTCAGGGAGTCCGACGTGGACCTGAAGGACTCCGATCTGCTGGGGGGGAAGCCGCGACGGCGCAGGTGGTCCTGGAAAGCGTCGTCGAGGCACCGGACCCCGCCGTGGATAGACTGGAAGCCTCACAGCCAATCGGGTCCCCAGGTAAGCAGACCGGTCCTCCATGAAAACATCTGCTGGGTCCATGTTGTGGTTGGATCCTTCTGTTGTATATGCAGGGTTGTAGGTAGGACCCAGACGCAGACGGAGGAACCGCAGGTAGGTTAAATATATTTTTATTTAACATGGACTAGGACTAAGCACGAGTAAACACAACGAGGATCCAACAAACACTGACAAGACAGGCACGCTTAAATACTGAGGGAGGTGATGACAAGACGAGACACAGGTGGCAGGATAACAAATGGATTTCACCTGTGGAGACAGAAGGCAGAGGGTTTAAACAAGGCACAAGACAGTACACGAGGAGGACACTAGAGGGTGACATATGACATTTTGTAATTCGATTGGCACCTGCAATTATGAATAATAAACTTTCATGAGCAACAAGAGACATTTATGAGAGGAAACAAAGCAAGGTAAATAAAAGAGATGGCTTTTAATTGTGCATTGCAGGAATTAAAAAAAAAACTTTCAGGTCAGATGCACAGTTAGGGTCTGGTATTTCAGTTACCCCAGACAGTTTTTACTAGAGAAATAGGTGGTTTAGAACAAATTGACAATTCAACTTTTAGTAATAGCTAAACATTCTCCCCAGTGCTCATCAATGTTGGACTCAGATTCAACTTGTTAAATTGGATCAACATGACAGACTTTTCATGGCTGCATAACGTCGCCGTCAGGCGAACCTCACAACTCCAGTTTTCATTTTTTACATAAATCATCTCTTTTGGTCCTCTTTCACAGCTATCTGTCACGACTGGGGTAGTGCAGGACCCAAATACAGAGGATGGAGGTAGGAACAGGTGAGGTTAAACACAAAACAGCTTTATTGCTGGCTGGATTCAGGAAGCTGGGGATACAACACAAGGAACCAACAGGGAGTGACTGAACTAAACAGCATATATAGAGAGGGAGCTAATCAAGGAGACGAGACACACCTGGAGGGGATTAGTGCAGGACACAGGAGGAGGAACACAGACACAAACTGGACACAAGGGGGCAGAATATGACACTATCAGTGGTTTTACTTTTCAAATAAGAAAAAA
This sequence comes from Callopanchax toddi, assembly GCA_006937965.1. NCBI lineage: Eukaryota > Metazoa > Chordata > Actinopteri > Cyprinodontiformes > Nothobranchiidae > Callopanchax > Callopanchax toddi. The sequence goes on from SSNR01000080.1 coordinate 2,012,731, forward strand.
CAAAGAGCTGGATACTGATTTAATTTAACCACCCGGTGTTTATTATTTGTAAAGAAATACTTTCCCGCCATGTCCACAAAAGTTGCATTTTTGGAGATAAAAGACAGTGACAATGTAACCAAGTCTTATTGAGCAGTTTTAGGCTCCATTTCCAGTATTATTTTTTGAACTAATATTTTTCTTCATTTATTAAAAGAAAACAACTTTATACAATATAGGCAGGAACTTCAACATGTTGAAATACCCATGCCACACCAATAAGAGGTGACCATCAATAAGTCTCTTTTTTTCCCTCTCTTTAGATCAGTTTCTAGTTAAATTTCTACATTTTCTTGCTGTAAACCCAATTGTCCTTTGGGGATTTATGATTAAAGTCAAGTTGAGTTGAATATATCAAAATACAAATAAAAAACATCTATGGCGTGGCTAAAGAACCTCCCCAAACAATATTTGAATAGTGCAAACTCTTAAGCATGCACTAACTAGGTCAAAACAAGGAAGGTCTAAGTTCATGTGAATTGGCTGCATTTAAAAATGTTGACATTTTAAGAAAAGTTGTGAAAATTTAGTGTTGATTTTAACTAACTTATCCACAAGTTTCAAATCACAATCTGTTACTGTTGTTTAAACTGGCTTAACCCTCGCACTGTCCTTATTATGGAGCCTATGAATTTTTCTAGTCATTTGGAGTCAATTTGACCCCCTAAGACAGCACGATGGTTAAAAAAGTACATAAAAAACGAGCACCAAATACAAATTGTCATAGATTTCCTCAACAAGTCAAAGTTCTTTGAATGCAGCCAATCTCTAAGTCTTCATTTTGGCAAGCATTTGTTTTAAGAGCTTAGGGTTTTGTAACCAAAAATACCGTTCACATCAGGTGTAAACGCAGCAAAAGGCAAATATTAGTTCAAAATCAAATGACTGGAGTAGACAGACAGATGGACTGAAGATGTAAAAGATGAACTGATATATGACTCTGATAGCCATATTGTGAATTACAGTATCCCTCATCATGCTCTAAGCTACATGCAATCAATGCTGATAAATTCCAACCCCCTCCCCTCCCTTCCTCTCACTGATACAATCTCAGCAATTCCTTCACATTTTCAGCATTCTTTGCCTGCACTGGAAAACCACGTGAAATGTGTCCTTTTAACACAGATGGTAAAAGCCAAAGGGTGGACATCCAGATTCCTAAATACCAAGCCTGAAACAGGGCGTCTGGATATTACCACATAATACTGTGAAAAAAAAACACAGGTTACACCAGAGGCCTCGTGTACAGACTCAGACTTACAAGCCACAGTTCTCAAATAAAAGTATTTTAAAAATGGACATTGTTTCAAAGTGATTTAATGACTTGCATGTAGTTTTCTGCCTCTGACCAGGAAGGTATTTTCCATAGAAAGGTTCATGGCTTATATTTGCTTAAAGGGGCTGTTAAATGTGGTCTACGTTGTATTATACCTCTTGAGTGAATACACCTGGCTTGGCATTAGGATTTACTCATGCCAGTGTGTGTGTGTGTGCACAGTACAGTTAGTGTATTTTTGTATTTTATTTCATTTCACTCATGCATGAGCTGCTGGTCGTCTGCCCAAGTCATGACGTGGTGTCCGTTTAGTCTCAGTTTTGAACTTTCTGACTTTTAAACTAATCACTTCTTATGGAGTCCAGGCTCTAACAGTTCATTAAAAGAACATTAGAGCAAAAATGGCTAGTCAAAACTCTGCTTTACAGCCAGGCTACACCTGTGATTTTTAGCTTTCTATTGTCTTGTTACCAGGTGAGGATGAACAGCCACATGTACGCGATTCAAGACTGGTTCAAAACCTGTCATGGATCTGGGGTTTTGTAGAAATGTCTGTTTTCTTGACAACACATTTACCAACTTAAATGCAATTTTTACTTCTAAGAAAACTCATTAAAATGTCTCTAAACTCTGAGTACTGGAGTGGAATTCTCCCTCTTGTCCACAGCCAACACTGTGTCCAAGTTGACTTCTTCTTTCCAGCTCTACATTCCCAAACATCCTTCATCACAGAGAAAATTCAGGCCTTATTTCCCAGATCTGAATAGATAAGAAGTTTGCTTTGTATTCATGAAGGGGTTTAATTAAGGAATAATAATAATACGGATGCATATAGTCTCATGACAATGACTCATGACGGTAACTTTGACACACCATCCTTTGACACAAAGCAATAAACTGATTGTGGCACGTCTCACAAGTACATTCTTTTTTTTTTGTGCTGCTCTGAGTGCTTTTTTCCACCCAGATTAGGCTTGTATGTGCTGTTTTTCCAGTTTCAGCAATCATTTAAAATTAAGTTTAGCAAGAAGCATGTCAAAATCTTTGGAGAAAATCAGGTAGTGAAATTCTCATCGGGACGAGGTACGATATCCAGTTTGTTTACTGTTTTCCTTAAAAAAAGAAACCTACAACATTTCTATTTATTTAGCTACAAAACTGCTTAAAAGGTTTAACAGTTAATAGCTTATCTTATTGATTATCATGGTGCTGCTGAACCAATTAGTCTTTGCTGGAAAATGCCTTTTGTCTTTCTCTCAGAAAAGTTGAGTCTTGCTCAACTAAACAGTCCTCTAAATGAACCTTCTACATTTTTCTGCTCCGAGGCCATCAGATCCAACCTAACCTTTTCCCATATCCCTCAGATTTCCATCGTTTTACCTGTTTTCGAGTGTGAAGTGCTGATCTGTGTGTCAGTGAAATCCGACATGCTTGGAAATGTTCTCTCTTGTTTTCCCAAAGGCTGCCGTTTGATGAGCTTCCAGCTCCTTCTCTTGTTGTGAGGCAATGATATACTCAGATGGCAAACATTTTCATTCCGTATTGGCCTTTCACAGTGACCTGACAGGCATGAAAATGAAGTTAGTACTGGGAGTTACAGTCTGGACTTCAACTTCTAAATGAAGTTTTGTTGCTTTTCTTTTGTAACACTGTGAACATGTACAGAAAAAGTAAAGAGTTCTTGTAATAACAGTCCTGTTTTTTTATATATTGGTTGGAGACTTGGTTTCCATCTATCCATCCAACCATGTCTGGCCACAGGGGTCACAGGTACAGGAGAAAAGCACCAACATCTTTCTCCAGCTCCTCCTGTGGAAATTCCAAGGCATAAGAGGAGTTGAGTTCTGGATCTGCTCCAGGGTCTCCTCACTGAGGGATGTGCCCTGTGTGCTCAAGGGGCTTCCTAATAACCACCTTGGTTGACCACTTTTGATGAAGAGGAGTAGCGCCTTGATTCTGACCTTCCACCAGATAATGAAACTTCTCATCCTTTCACTAAAACTGAGCACGACCATTCCAAGACTTTGCTTATATTTGAGTCTCGTTCATTATGTCATAATCCAAATCTTATGACCATAGGTGAGGGTTGGATTGTAGGGACTATAAGCCCTAACTTCACTACTTGAGGCAATGAGGAGAGCCAGGACTTCAAACCTAAGCTGGGGACACAGCATAACTATCACAGTCTTTATAGATTTCAAAAAGATGTGCAGGACACATAACAAACTAATTTGAGCAGATTTTTGTAAAAACTACAGATCACACACCCAACAATGTGTCTGATGAGGGACCTGATGATTTGTCAAACGAACTAAAGCCAGCTGAGCTTTAATAATCTCACCACTTCCTGTTGTCTTCTGATGCTATTTCCTGTGTTCCACCTTCTCTTTTTCATTGGTTGTAGGCAACACGTTTGCTATTCGGTTGGTAATCAGTTCACACTTCCTGACTGCACCCAGAGTTGGCTCCTTACAATTTTAATGCTGACTGACCCCAATTGGTGCGGACTTTGCCCAGCAGGGAACTGTGGGTAAATTCATGCAAACAATTGTGTAGTGTGTCCTCATCCCAGCTGCAAACTGCTCCAGCACACACTGAAGGTCATGGCTTGAAGACGCGAATAGAACCACATCATCATCATGCAAAAAGCAGTAATGAAACCCTGAGGTTCCTGCTTCTTCTCCAAGACTACGCCTGACATCCTGTCCATATGGACAAACAGGATCGGAGGCTTAGTAGAGGGCTTATAGACACAAGTTCAGCCTTTGGAATCACTTAACCCAATACGTCTTTGGCTCTCAATGGTTTCTGTTAAAACAAACCAAAGATGAGGCCTCTTCTCACCTCTTAGAGCCTTGGTAGTGGGAAGTGTCTTGCAGCTTGTCATGTGTAAAGGTTTTTTTCTTTCTTTATTCCTAAAAAGAAATGCAGGAGTGCAGCGTTAACCCAAATTACAATGTCAAAAACTCTTTTAGTAGCTTTTGATCAGATACTCGGTTATACTTTTACCTCGTTTTCCCGCAAATTCCAGTTGTGCGACTCTGCCATGATTGTCTCCTTTAATATTTTCACACAAACTCTAAAACGGTCCTAATAAAAACATTGACCATTATTTGGACTCTTTTTTGCTTTGTCATCACTTTAACTTTTAACATACTAATCAGAGATGATAGATGCCTCAAAAAGCATTTACAATACATGTACACTTAAGTGTTCATGTAGGTTTGTCTGGATTAAAAAATATGCTTTTCGTCCAATTTTGCCAAGGTAATAGGAGGAGTATGGCTTTAAAAGTAACCAACTGACTTTTATGGGGCTCTGCGAAGATGGGAAAAACCAGAAGCAAGACATCATTGATCAGATCTAAATGGTAGCAGTTAGTTGGAAGCCTTTCTTGAGAAAACAGCAGATAGCATTTAGAAGACTAAATATGAGTGAGCAGCTCAGGTAAGTTTGGATTAAAACTTTTTAGACATGGAAAACTTGAAATGCAGGAAGTTTCTGTTGGTTACGAGCCAATCTGATTGAGGTTTAGAGAATTTCCCAGGAAGAATTTGATACGATTTTCCACATCCAGGAGTGCAAACATCAAACATCCTGCATGACATTTAATGTAGTTCCTCTTAGAAACTTGACTGGTAGAGTTAAATATTCTGGATGAATTGTACAAATGTTCATGTGTGGTCCCCCAACACAACCATGTGCTTAAGATTACCATTCTTTCACTTTTTTGGAATTATCTTAATTTCCTCCTTCCTTCATTTACCTCATAGAAAACCAAGAAATCCAATTCCATTCTTTGAATTCTTGGTGTGTTTCTGTATTTCATGGATCTGAATGGTGTGGCCCAGGCAGTCTGGAATTCCTGGCTGCTAGATCAGAGACCTTGATTTATCAGGATGTACTCTCTGTAAAGCTCGTGCACGAGCCAGGAAACTGGAAAACACACATCTGATGTGTACACAAGTGTGAACCAGAGGCTCAGTCACTGATTCAGGAAGTGTCACGGTCAGGGTTATCATTCGCTCAATATCCGGTGAGCATGGGACAAATCTTTTGTCAAATTAGCACCATATATTAGAATGTTTTTCTCTAAAGAGCTTTTAAAATTAAACAGACACTCATAAATTTAGGAGAATTTCACTAAATGCCTTTTCCTATAAAATCTGATAATGCGCTGTTAAGATCCAGTGTAATTTCAACATGCAATTGAACTAAACAGCAATTTTTATCTTAACTAAAATAATATTTAGGTGTAGATGATCCAATGCAGGTTCTAAATTCTAATCAAAAAGTTCTGGTTTAACAATTTTCAGCCATTTTGTAGTGTTGTACTATGATATCAGCTTTAGCTTCCTTGGCTTCTACATCTGCAACTAATATCCTCCTGTAGTATTTAAAAAAAACGCTTCTGTCAAAATTACCATGTAATACAAAATTGATAACCATATTAATTTAGCAAAAATGTTGTATAAGCTGCAGAGAAATTTGGAATTAGAGCCACTTTTAGACAGCAGCCTTTAAAAGTGGGTCCATTTGCACTGTATAGGCAGGCTGAAAACAGCCGGTCCAATTAGACCCACATTCGAAACTGATTATCAATCAATCAGATTTTATTTATAAAACACTATTCATGCCAGGGGCAGCTCAAACTACTATACAGATTTAAAACAAAAAAATTAAACAATTCCATAAAAATCAAAACAGTACCCCCCCCCCCCCACACACACACACACACACACTTTAAGATACCGACATAATAGTAAAAGTCATTAAATAAGACTAGACCCTGGACTGAGCACAGAAGAACCAGGTCTTGAGCCTGTTCTTAAAAACATCAGCACTCTCCGCGGCCCTCAGGTGCACCGGCAGACCATTCCACAGACGGAGGCCATAATACTGAAAAGAGACCACTCCATAGGTCTGTGTTCGGACTCTGGGGATTGTTAACAGGCCGGTGCCGGAGGACCTGAGGGTCCGCGAAGGTTCATAAGTTAAAAGCAATTCTTCAAGTTAAGAAGGCCCAAGACCATTAAGATATTTAGAAACCAATAAAAGAATCTTAAAATCTATCCTAAAACACACTGGGAGCCAATGTAATGATTTTAAAACAGGTGTAATATGCTCCCGCTTCCTGGTCTTGGTCAGCACACGGGCAGCAGAGTTCTGTAGCAGCTGAAGGCTGGACAGATTCATATTGGGAAGACCAGAAAGTGGATTACAATAGTCTAAACGACTAGAAATTAAAGCATGCATTAAAATCTCAGTGTTGTCACGAGAGAGAATAGGGCAGACTCTGGCTATGTTTTTTAAATGATTGGGTCTTAAAACAGTTCCAGCCTCCAGAATATCCAGTAGTTCATGCAAACATTATTTTCTAAACCTTTACACAACCATCTATTGTGCATTACATTGTTATTTCGGAAGGAATATTAAAAAATTCTTGATGCACTTGACCCTTTGATGCATCGGAAGTAGCACACAAAAATACTGAATACTTCAAAATGGCCCCCCAAACTTTCAGAGACTCCATGTTTTAGTTTTCAACCACTCTAATCAAGTAATGTGCATGTGATGAGCTGGATGGTGCTCTGTGATATGAAAGTTAATTTACCTTCACAGTGAAGGTTTTTGTGAGTATGAGAAGCCTTTTATAAAAGTTTGTTGTCAAATGCAATCTTTAGGTGTTAAGTGAAAATCATATAGAAAGGCCACAATATTTTATACAACAGGGTGATTCTTAAACATACATGCAGAATACTTATTACTTTATTAGCTTTTCCAAATCCCGTTAAGATACGACTGTTTTGAAATGTGATCAAAAACTTGATGTAGATACAGAAAAAAATTTTGAGCAAAGATTTTCCAACGAATAGAGACTGAACAGAATAACGTCATATTATAAGGTCTTCATTAGGAGTGTCTGAGGAGTCAGGATGAATCACAAGCATGTCATGTTTCGTAAGTACCGGTAGTTTCCACAAGGCAAATACAATTAATACATTTAGAGTGCACGGGGCAAAATTAATCACCAGGTTTTCAACACAAGAACTCTTTCATTTGTGCAGCCCATGAGGTAAATGCTGATGGAAGGTTCTGGCTGGATATTTTGAGAACAACTTCTAACCTTTCAGGACTGACGTAGAAAAAAACATTAAAGAGGGTAGAAACTGAGAACTTTGGCTAACTGTTATTTTGACAATCGGTTACATTTACGTGAAGTGGCTCTAGTGCAGCCATAAAGAAACTGGTGTTTTTCTAAAAGCAGTGACAGATCCGACAGCTTGTTTTTCCACCTCCAGAGAGAAAGCCGGATAGGAGCGCTGAGTCACGGTTCTGAAATGGTTCTAGTCTTATAAAAATCAGTTGCTCACCTGTGGGATCTGAGTCCTGAACTATGAACTTTCACTCAATCACAAGCAGCTGTTCACATGGATAAAAACTCACTAAAAAGCCACACAGTGAACCTGCTTTAGAAGCTGGAACTCCTGAAACACCACATAGGGTGCAAGTTCTTATGAAAGTAATAAACATAAAAGTAAATTCTGGTGATGATCTGTTTAGCAGTGGCGGTTCTAGACCAACATTAGAAGGGGGGCCAGGCTGGGTCCAGCTGCTTTTTTAGAGGGGCACAATCTAAAAAACTCAGCACTTAGCAGGGGCCACAGGGAGGCCAAGCTTGTTGTCAGGGGGGCCCTGCCCCCCCCCCAGAACCGCCCCTGCCAAACAGAAAACTGTTTTCATAAAATTGGTTTTGTTTTATAAATTTTTAAAATAAATTCTCAAGTTTTTACTGGGCTGTGACTAGCATGGAGACAAAAAAACCCATTTGCACTTTTTGAATCATACTGATGTTTCCTTTGACACTTAAAAAATATAGAAATGACTGAGTGTCACAAACACTTAACTGTTGCAATTTAGACAGTGTCTTAATTACTGTATATCCTTAATCGTTTACATTTAATTCTTATTTGTGGTAGAGTTGCAAATGGAATGTCAGCTTCATTTCTCAGGTTGCCAACTCTTCCCAAACTTCTCTCACAACCTTTTCACTGTTGAAAACGACATTTTGAAAGGTTTCGGACAACTACAACAACTTACAAAGGAAATTTGTCACAGTTTTCAAGGTAGCTCAAAATTCCAGCAACGCAACAGCAAATAAGCTCTGTCACTCACAGGAAGATTGAGAGTCGAAGCGTTTAAAAAATGTACAGTATATACTGTATATACAGTAGATAGACATACATGCCATGTGGGAAACACATCATTCTTATTTTCAAATATCCTATCATTGTGTCTCATATCAAAGTCGCTAACATTTCCTAAAATAGTCTCTCACTCACACAAAGTTGTTTTTATAACTGTTCCTGTAGCTATGTCTGTATTTTAATTCGATGTGCTGCTATGCAATGCTTACATTTCTTGCTAGGGAATAATAAAGCATGTATATCACTTAACAAACTCATTTACATAACATATAATAATAATAATGTATCTTTTTTGATCCCCTTGGTGAAATTCATCTCTGCATTTGACCAATCCTCATTGTTCAAGGAGAGGGCTGCCCTTGCAGAATGGCACCTAGGGGTTCAAGGCTGCATGGTGGAGCAGTTGTTAGCACTGCCTCGCAGCAAGAAAGTTGCAGGTTTGAATCCCGGCTGTGGCCTTTCTGCGTGGAGTTAGCATGTTCTCCATGTGCGTGGGTTTCCTCAGGGTACTCAAGTTTCCCCCCACAAGTTTAAGGGTAAGTGTATTCCCAATCAATATGTAGTCATGCGCCAATAATACAAAAGTATTCCTGTACACATATTTGACTTTAACCACTGACAACCAACACACGTGTTTAGGCCCAACTTCAGGAAGACGGGGTATCATGCTGTCCTTATCCTTTAGCGGATCCCTGCTAAAGAACGGAGGAATAAGGTCAAGTTAAGGAATTCTATGGATAGTGATTGGATCCATTTGACAGGAAAAATCTTGGAAAAAACTCTTCAACATCTAAATGACTTTTTGATTGTTACAATTACATGTGCATGGCTCTTGCTAGAGCTCCTGGTGGTTTATAGTTTACGGCTGAGTACACAAGTTCAAATATTTCCCCCTCTTTTTTTAATGGAACGATTAAAGCCACCTCTGAGGCCTTGCTCTAGATCAGGGGTGTCAAACTCATTTTCACTGAGGGCCACATCAGCATAATGGCTGTCCTCAAAGGGCCAGATAACTTAAAAATGTAACCAAATTAAATGTAAAATAAATGTAACAACTCCTTAACGTTACATACCTCTGAATGTATTACTTCTACAAGATAAAACATTACAAATGCATGAAAACTAGGTTTGCTTGTTGCTCTGTTATAACATAAATCCTTTTGATTTGTCAGGTTATGAAACCCACTGAACTCCATCAATCAAGGATCAAACTATTCAAGTGAATTAAAAATACATCAAAGTTATAATAACTTTGATCAAAACAGGTGTTATAGTTAGGGGTGCACACAATCTGTCATCACATGTCCTCAAGGGAGAACCTGGCTCTGGTGTTTGGTCCGCATCCGGGGGGGGGGGGTTAAGATGATGATTTGCTGTTGGCTCAACATTTTTCTGCTTAATGCTCAATATTTCAAACAACCTTTAACTCATGAGGTCATTCTGATGCTTAAATAAAACTTTTAAACATATTTAAACCAATTCAATATTGAAAGCCTTCTACTAGTCACCTCTCCGGTCTGACAGAGCGATGACCCGGTTTCTTCCTCACTGCAGTCAGACAGCTGCAGCAGGTGAGGAGGCGTGACGATCAAGGTGTTCTGATCCTCCTGACTGAGCACCGTTAATATTAATGTTCATTAGCTCGTATAAAAGTCCAACACAACACGTTATCTTAGGCAGAAACTGGTTAATCTGGTTTGCCATCAGGGAAGAGGATGATCAGCTGACGGAGGGATGGAGGATCAGCAGCTCCCCGCGCGCGCACGCATCATGGCTCAGAAATCGACCAGTGATCTTTTGTTCTGGTCAACTAAAATGACTGATTCTGATAAAGAGAACTGGATATGTGATGACAAAATGAACGTCTTTCTCAGAGGGGAATTATTTATCAGCAGCTTGAGAGCGCGAGCTGTCGGGTCGGGGAGGAGTTAGTAAAGCGCGCGAGCGCAGCCAGCTGGATCACAAACCGTGTCCTGAACCATAGAGGGCGATCTGTTCTGATCACGGATCGATTGTGACCCGTTGTACCCCTACTGGGCATGTGTGAGCTGCGTGCGTGGGTCGGACGTACTGTGATTGTGTGTGTGTTAAAGCGTGCGCCGAGCTGTGCGTAATGGCGCACTGGAGATGCTGTGAGTGGGTGTGTGTGTGTGTGTGTGTGTGTGTGTGTCGGAGCGGAGGTCCTACCGTGTGTCCACTAGCTTCAGAGGCCATGTGACTCATTCACTGAGCTGCAACAGGATGTGAAGTTCGTCAGATCGAGGGTCTCCCATCGGGACCGCGCAGCGCTGGTCCACAAAGGCGCGTTCGAAATCCGGTTCTCATGAGGACCAGCCTACTGCTTGTGTGCACCCTGCCCTGTAGTGGCTGTAAGCCGTCAAGTCGCGGGTAACACAATTGACATGCATTGTGGGAAATGTAGTTTTTGGTCAAAATACGCTTTTTACCTATTTATTTCTGAATACTCAGACCTTTTAAGCTCTCGCGGGCCACATTAAATGACGTGGCGGGCCACATGTGGCCCGCGGGCCTTGTGTTTGACACATATGCTCTAGATGGTCCGATGATCCGGGGACCCCACGCTGGAACATTTGTACCCTCAGCTTTTCTTCTCTCCTTTCCTTCTCTGTACTTTGTCATTTTCCTGCCAACCAGCGTCAGCTCGGCTCCTATGAGAGTTATAAAACCAATGTTTAAACAAAAAACACTGGCATGGCTATTGCACTGCTTCAAAGGGGACTTTTCTAGTATTGGAAACAGTACAGAGACTCTGCTCACGTCTTGTTGGATATTCCCTGACACGTTCTCAGATTGAAAAACACAGAGGGGTGGGATGTTCACATGGTAATTACCACAAACGCCAGAGACAGAAACAAAGGAAGAGAGCCAAAAAAGTCTTAAAAAGAATATTACCGTATACCTGAGATGGATTTTGTGAGTGTTCCCATGGCTCTCATGAGTGCAGCCATTCCCAGGAGGTTGCACACTCCATCTTCTCTAATGAGAGAACCTTCCAGGCTAGACATTGTGGGCTCTGGCTTCGGCCTCTAGCCCATGCTGTTCTCACCACAAAGAAACAAGCCAAGTTATTCACTGATTCCTTTCTGACATCCCTGGCCAAAATGTCTCCAATCCCATCCTCCTTACTGCCACCGGTTTTAACTTTCTCTCCACCAATTACCCTTTTGTTTTCTGTTCATTTTTGTTACATTTTGCCTTTAAAACATTGCAAAATGTGGTCCAAATTTGCACAATGCAAAAATGCAAGGTTGAAAATCCTTCTTGGGCAAGGGCCTAGGTGAACCAAATCACATAATCAACCTCTTACAGCAGTGCTGCTGAGCTTGGCATGTTCAGCGAATATCAGAGTTTACAGAGCATGCGATATTTCAGGCTGACAGGAGAGAGGAAATAGCATCGACAAAAAGGGCAGCCAATTCTGGGGGAAGAGGTCCATCTGTGCAAACAGCACATTGTTAAGGGGGTTATTAATTACCCCGGTTCAGCTATGTGTGAGGTGGAGTGAAATTAAACAAAGACAAAGAGGAGCTAGAAGAAAGGAAGTGGAGGAGAATTAGTTTATGATGTTACGACGCATGTTTCCATTTGTTCACATGCATGGATGAGGTATTACTAAAACATTAGGAGCACCGTTCTCAGCACCACTTTCTACCACTCCCAAATTTGGGTGAGAAGCATCAGTGACTCCCTTTTTTCATTTTGCTTTCAAGAATGTCAGCAATGCTTCCTAAGCATCCTGCCCTGTTGACTTTGGTTTGGGATAAAAGGTAGAGCCTCCTTTGTTCTCCGAGCTGATCCGAAAGGTGATTAAGCCGGCCTCTACATGAGCCTCTGAATAACCCGGCACGTTGACCCAGACAGATTACCCTATATGCTTCTGCTGGTACTCAGCAAACCCAGGTGAGGAGACAGATGAGAGGGGAGAAGTCATTGGTAGCTTGGTGATGGTGGAACCTTGGAGATATTTACTGTAAGCTACAATCATGTCATCACTCTGGTTACGTCTCAGTTCAGTTAGAATACCAAGCTGTCTCATGTTAAAGCCGTTTCAGCAGTCTTCATTCAGTTTTGTAACCTTGAAAAGCTGTTGAGTCATAAAATGAGCAGACTGTGGGTATTCAGTGGAGCGGGGGTCCATCTAATTTATAAATATATATTTTGTGCCTGTGATTTAATGGAGTCCATTCAGTGACTGATGTTGTGATTTTATTGTGCAGTAATCATCATCACCTCAGAATGTTTTTGCCTGCTTCCTGTATTTGTGCAGTTAGTTGTTTTTTCTGTCTTTTATTGAAATGTGTCATGGACTGGACAGCCTTCGATGAAACTCTCAAAATAATTGTGGCATCAACCCCAATAAAGATGGCTGATCAGCCTATTCAAACAAACATACTCAATTACGTGCTTATTAAGCAAAAAAATGGATGTTGCAGTAGCTGAGAGTCATCTTCAACACATACTCTGAGCTCTCCTCATCACACAAAATCTACACTCAAAATGTTGACAACTATTTTCTGTTAGCAAAATGTCTCATTTGATTTTATTTTAATGTCTCCATACATATAGCCTAAAAGACTTCCCCAACAAACCCTTCTCATGTTAATTCATATAGATATATATAATAAATCATGTTAAAGGTCAGCTGTGCTGGTGTAGAGCCAAAGCTTTACACTCCAGATCATGTCAAGCCTTGCAGGTGATTGAATTGAGCGGGTATTGGATTGTGAGTTGCATAAGTCTTAACTTTTGTTCATTTGATGTGTCATACCAAGATATTATTATTATTTTTATCCTTCTATATAATCATTTATTTTCTTTAAAACAAAAATGTGCTTTTACACATTAATGAACCAAATTCTTCAAACTTTGTCTTCATCAGTTTTACTTGAGAGAGAAAGTATTCTAGTTTTTAATTAAAGGAGTTGAATTGGATTATATTCCAAAAGAGGAAAGTTTAGACTAGAGTCTACTTAGAAGTTCATTCAGTTCTTAACTGCTAAATCCATTAAGGGTCACAGGGAGCTGGTGCCCTTTCCCAGCGGTGGAGGACACCCTGGACAGGTTGCCAGTCCATCACAGGGCCAATTTAGTTTGAACCATGTTTTTGGTCCATGGGAGGAAACCAGAGTATCTGAGGAAACCCACATATGCACAGAGAGAACATGCAACCACCCACACACCGAGGAAGGACAAAAAAGCTGCAGCTGGGAATCAAACATGAAGCCTTCTTGCTGCAAAGCAACAATGCCACCAGTCCTTGGCTATAATCCATTCTTTTTATTTCTTTTTCCAGAGTAACAGTTGATATTTGCCTCATTTCCCCAAACTAGTTCACTAGTATTTCCTTCCTTGGTACACTGTAATTATCCTATCCTTTCTCCGTGTTCCTGTCCCAAAAACTACCATCAGTTTCCACACAAGCCCTAACTCTGTTGTATGGGTTAAAGAAAATCATGATAGGCTCGTATGGGCCAACAATAATATTAGGTTTAATCTAGATATCATTACATGCAAAATGAGTGGGAGAATTTCAAGGGCACCATTGTTCCCCTTCGGCCAGTTTTTCAAGGGTCCAATAATGGGGTGTTTCCTTTACGAAACCCAAACCGAGAGAGATGTGGAGGTTCTTCAAATAAAGAACGGGACCTCAAATCAGACAGAGATGGGAAAAGAAATTAGGAAAAGCTACACGGGGTTTCAAAAGGCGTCTGTATAAATGCTCTGTGACAACGTCCATGATCTTACATCATGATGCAGTCTGCTTGAAATTACATATCATCGCTGATCATTAAACATGAATGGTTTCACTGATCTGTGAACAGCAAATGCATCATGCCTTGATTGCAATGAAGGATCTTTAAAATAGACAAATTGATTCACTATTCATGTTGAGACGTTTGGCCAACTCAGGAAATGTATGCTAATTAGCTACCGTTAAAAGACTACACTCATACAAGTCAACTTTATTTATAAAGCACTTTAAAAACTGACCAACTAAAACTAAAAGACAGACATGAAAAATACAACTTTTATTTGAAACTTGAATAAAGCACGATCCCTCAGAAGAGGTAGGTTTTTACGCTGCCTTTACACTCAGCAAAGACATTTCAGGTGGAACTTAGCAGAAGAAAATCAGGAGGAGGCAAAAGAGGTGAGTTCCTCATAATCAGTTCAAAAGACAAATAAAAACTTGTTGCAACTCCTGAAGGTATACAGATACAAGAAAAAACAGAGTTCAAGGAGCATGGCAAAGAATTGCTTTCTGGATGCTGTTTAGGGAAAATATCTCGAAGTGAATCAAAATTTCCATAAAAGATAATAGATTTATTAAACATTTGTTTAAACTAAAGGCACGATTCCACTCCAGGTTTTCTGAGAGTTTTATTTACCCTGTTGGTTTCTACTGCAGGGACCAAGGCCAAAACAGATCACCAGGGTATACATTTATAGGGTTATGGTAGGCCTTGGTAGGGAGAGAGTTCTTTTGAACCTTCTGGAACCTTTGGTGTGGTGAGAGAGCATTAACCAACAATTAGAATGGTGCAAAAATAATCGAGGTAACTGCTTGTCATATGACAAACTGCAACACTTTACATCAGTGACTTAATTTGGCAAATCTACCCTCTAACTCAAACTGAAAGAAAAGTTCAGGGTGCAGATTAAATAATATTACCAGTGGAAAAAAGTTTTGGATTGCATGGTGGGAACACGTCTATAATTTTTAACTTGGTTTAACAGCATCACCTACAAATTCTTACCAAGTAGTCGGATGGAGTTGTGAGAAGACTCAGGACTCAGCAGCTGGCAAGTGAAAATCCTCATCTTGCCTCACCTTATTCAGCTCATCCAGATCTGGGGCAGCATCCTGGGTATCCCACACTGTCCTGTGACTCACAAGTGAAAATTCAGATGATTTATTTATTGATTGTTTATGATTAAAATACAAACGGTGTGAACAAAGAACACCAAACAGTGATGACAGGATCAGAGGGTATAAAGGAACTGAGAAGCCGAGGACTAGATATACAGGGGGACTTGTTTACTGAATATGGATGAGTAAATGAATCACAGGTGTTGTATGAGCTGAGGAAAACATCTTAAACCAGAAAACTGTAGCAGACTGTAAGAAAAGAACAGGACTCAAGTTAACCACACACAGGAGGAGTCTGAGTTTATCTGGAACGGAGCAGAGCTGCTTTCACATAGTAAGGAACCATTCTATCTCTCTGAACGGTCAAAACTGGAGCGCTTTCTGTGGTAGCATTTAAAAACAGAAACATTAAATGCTAATAAAACCACAATAAAAGATTTAACTGAAGTAAACTGCTTGTTTTGAACACCTCGTAGCTAAAATGTGCTATAGTATAAGCTCTTCCTAAACATGGAACAAGAGATGATGTCAGTATTTGTAAAGCTGTTTTATTAAAGGACAGATTTGTTTTCATTTTCTGTTAGAGCTCAGTCATATCACCTTTATTCATATTGACATGTAAAATGAATCACATAATACTAAGCATGTTTTTTTTACATCCTGTTTGTTGACAGGAGTATATTTTGTTTGTAGAAATTTAAACAGACAGCCAGTGAATCGGAGCTGATGAGGACTTTGTGTTGCTGCAGTCTGTTGTGTTCTGGTATCTTCTAACCAAGCTAAAGTTGGCAGAAATAAATCATGTTTGGTTGCATGGATTTAAGCTCGTTTGAGTACTTAGACATGTGTGGCGACCTGAATGTGAATAACATTATTGTCCAAAATAAATTACACACTTAGGTTTTGTTGGAATACCTTTAGTCTCAGTATTCACCCTGCATTGATTTTCATGTCTGGAGTTGTGTTTGCTCTTTTTTTGCCAAGATCTTTTCCCAGTGAGGTGAAATTCAGTTTGATTCTTCACCTCTAAAAGATTCTCAATCAACATGAAGTTTGGACTCTAATCTGTGTAAATCAGATGTCTCATGCTGTCTGAACCACTCTCTCATGGTTTGAGCCAAATCAATTTGGGCAGTGCGTTCATTTGAGATGATTTTTCAGGAAATACAAACAATTCAGAAAATTAGCTTGCCTTGCGTCGCCTTCCTCCGCTTATCCGGGTTCGGGTTGCGGGGGCAGCATCCCAAATAGGGATCGGTCATTACCCAAAGCTCATGACCATAGGTGAGGATTGGGACGTAGATCGACCGGTAAATCAAGAGCTTTGCTTTCTGGCTCAGCGCCCTCTTCACCATGACAGACCGGTTTAGCGTTTGTGTCACTGCAATCCGCCTGTCGATCTCCCGTTCCCTCCTTTCCTCACTCGTGAGCAAGACCTCGAGATATTTAAACTCCTCCACCTGGGGTACAACCCGGAGTTGGCAAGCCACCTGTTTCCAGTCAAGGACCATGGTCTCAGATTTGGAGGTGCTGATCCTCATCCCAGCTGCTTGGCTCCACAGGAGACGACAGACCAACCATGCCCTGTAGGCCTTCTTCTTCAGCCTGATGGCTCCCCTCACCTCTGGTGTCCACCAGTGGGTGCGGGGATTACTGCCACGATTACCACCGGCCACCTTGCGACCACATCTAGCAACAACTGCCTCAATAATCACAGAACAAGGCCCATTTAGACTCAATGTCCCCCAGTTGACAGCTCCACTCCTCTCTTCACCTGAGTATCCAAAACATACGGCCGGAGGTCAGACGATACAACTACAAAATCAATTTGATTGGCTGAAAAGTTTGCTGGTCAGAGAGAATTCAAAGGGGTGTATAGGAGGAAGGAGGGTCTTCAGAAGAATAACAAACGTCGTGGAACTCTACCCATAAATCATAGTTTAGAACTGAAATATAATTTAAAACATTTAGAAAACTTTGATACACAGAAAAATGCCGCACACAGGAGCTTTAACTTTCTCCCTGTTGTCCTTAAACACGGAGAGGTCTGATTGGTTGAGTGTGTGTACAGGTGTCTTTTATACAGGTAATGAGTTCAAACATGGTGCAAATAATACAGGTAAGGAGTGGAGGATAGGAGGGCTTCTTAAAGACAAACTAACTGTAATCAAATACTTATTTCATGCAATAAAATGCAAAATAATTTCTTAAAATCATACACTGGGATTTTCTTGATTTTGTAAAAAAAAGTGAGATTCTGTCTCTCACAGACCAGCCCTCTGCACTCTTTATGAGAACTTAAAAAATCTGTATCAAATACTTATCTTCCCTACTGTAATATTGTTTCTGATATTACATTTTTTTGCTATAACACTTTACTTTCACACCACAGACTTAAGGTAGGAAGTGGGTCAGTTCTGACCAATCCTGCTCTACTTTATTAGTTCTGTCTATTGACATAGTGGATTGAAGGGGCAGATTTACCTGGACCTTGGCTGGCAGACAACCTGAGATGCCAAAAAAGTTCAGCTCTGAGTTCCATTCTTACAATATGCAAGTAAGGAAATGATCAGATCTGCTAAGTGTCTTCTGCCCCTTTCTGAGGACAACAGAAGACAGAGGAGCGAAGGGGAACTTTGAGAGGGTGAGAGTGCCACGAGATACGATTAGGCTGGACCTCATGTTTATGATTTCTGTAATACAGGCGCTTGGTTCCAGACATTCCCTCCATGGAAGGAATGTCTTCCTAACCAGTTCCATGTGAATGGTTTAGGAGGGAACCACAGCCCATGGTTGGGGTGAAGGCTCAGGCCTTAAAACAAGACAGAATATGTAGAGGATGAAGAGCATGATGCTCAAATAGAGAGTATAAGAAGAGCAGATTAGATAAAAGGGATGGGATTTCAGTGTTTGACACACTTTATATTAAATGTTTGTTATTTTATTGCTCTTATTCTAGTTCAGCACACATTTTTTTGTTTTTTTAATTGACATTGGAAGGTGTTTCAAATGAAGCCAGTGATTTAGGCTTCAAATAAAACACAAGCTGATATCTTTTCCAGGATATGGTGACTTAAGCTTTATAAGGCAATAAGATGGGAGATTAGACCATACCAAGGGAAAAAATTAAATTCATAAAAGATTTGCAGATGAGATCACTGGATGTGTTTTACTATATAGATCTATAAACCCGATACAGGCTGAGGCAGGACTCGGCGTATAAATATGGAAGATTTTCTGTTTGATTTTGTTTTATCACCCAGAAATCTGCAGCACTCAGACATTATTCAACATCATAAAAGTCCAGCATGATGTTTAAATATAAAACATAAGTAAATAGCTCCAATTGCGATCACTATAATTGTTTGCAATTTAAAAGAAATTGCACCATTGAGGTAATCATTGGTGATTCTGTAAACGATGTTCAGTAGTTTAAAAACTACATCTTCATAGAAATTAAAATACTTTCCTCTAACGTTCATACATGTACAGTACATCTAGATGTAGATAACCCACCCTCTTTGTGTTATTCCTGAGTGCACACACTCGCAGCCGACAAAAGTCACAGCCTTGTTGCAAACAAGCGACGGGCCTGAGCTCCAACAATAATGTTTATCCGTCTGTCTCAGGAAAGAAAAGTCACGCCTGCCAAATGCAGCCAGTCAAAGCAGGAAATTTATGTGAGGAAATCTAGATGTGCTGCACAAATCCAGGCCTCGTCAACATGCAACTGTCTGCAAACAGACAAACTCTAACGTGTGAGTGGAGATGGCTCCGGTTGACAGCAGTAATGAGGAGGTTCTGGTGAGGCGTTTGGAAGAAGGGCTGCACTGGGCTGTGTTACTGTAAGGTGATCTAACTGTCAGACTCACTTTTTTTACTCGTTAAAATCCCTCCATAGTGTTATTTTTATAGGAAATGGCTAAGTTATGCCTAAATGTTTATAAATAATTCCAAATACTAATGTCAAAAAGAAACATTTAGAATCAAATATAAAACTGGTCTAACTAGAAATCGGACTAAATATTTCAAATGAAATCCCAAAATGTTAAATCAAATATAAATATATAGATAAAATGACTGCAAGGTATTTAAATAAAGGTTTCTAACACTGGGGGGTTCACTGTTATGCATTTTTTTTTTTTTTTGTAATTATTTGTGTGAAATAAGTGAAAAACATCAGGCGCATGTGTAATTAAAGTAACATAAGATTTTCTTTTGTTTTTTTTATTTTAGCAGCAGAGGATCTAAATACATTTGTACTTTTTCCTGTCTTTTTTCAGATGTGTGAATGAATTCATGTTACTCTTTATTTTTCTATGTCATTTTTATGACTTTAAGTTGTTTATGTTGGGTTTTTTTTTTTTTTGCAACATTTTTTTTATTTTTTGAGCCATAAAAAATGTGTTTGCATGTTCAAAATCAATTAAATCTATAAAATGGATCTAAATATTTACAATTGAGACTAAATTTATATGGGTAAATCTAAATATTTACTATCAAATCTAAATATTTAAAGTTATATTTCAAGATTTAGAATTAATTTTAAATTTATTAAATTACATCTAGATGTTAAAATCTCGATATAAATGTCTCTATCCAATTTTTAAAATTAGCATTCAAATTTAGACTGCTGTAAAACAGAAGTAGCCTACCAAAATAAAAGCATGTGAATAAAACTACTAGTGTCACCAATGATCCTGAAGTATCATGAAACTGACAAACGCAATAAAAATTTCAATAATCAATGAAAGTTGTGTACATTCCTTCTGAGTTGTGGTAAAAAGAGTCATTTTGAAACGTGGCCTGGTGACCTGACATGTGTCCTGTCATCTGCATCAGTCTGAAAATTCAACTGTAGTCACAGTGCTCAGAGCATGGATCACAGGACGCTGAGAAGACAGTCAGATTAGGAGACTAGAAAGACAATTATTGACCAGTGGTAAAGGCTTAAGGCTGGAAGACCATCTCCAAGCAGCTTGATGTTCCTGTGGTTGCAGCTGGACGGATTATTCAGAGGCCGAATCCACAGGATCTGTAGAGAATCTGATTCTAAAGAATATAAAAATAGGAAATCATCCAAAACCATTCAAGATGAACGCCAAGGTGAAGGTACATTACTGTCAGATTGCACCATCCATCACACTTGAAACTATAATGGAAGATCTTTGAAGGTTCCACAAATTGTACAGAAAAATACACATTAAAAATAGACTGGAATTTGCCATGTTGATAAGCTGCAAAACGTCTGGGAGAATGTCTTCTGGACAAATGTCACAAAACTGGAGGTTTGAGCAAATCACATCAACTCCACGTTCACACATGCAAACATGAAGCTCTGCTTTGGAACTGCTCTGCTTTGGAGCTGCTCTGCTTTGGAGCTGCTCTGCTTTGGAGCTGCTCTGCTTTGGAGCTGCTCTGCTTTGGAACTGCTCTGCTTTGGAGCTGCTCTGCGGCATCTCTCCCAGGATGTCTAGAATCTGTTTCAAGATCCAATGAAGTTTCAAGGTATTCTGGAGGGACATGAACTCCCCAGCAGGGACTTTGGTCTCAGTTGAAGCTCATGGGTCCTCCAACAGGGTGATGACCCAAAGCACAGCAAAAAAGTCCAGAAGTAGCTAAGAACCAAACATTGGACCATTTAGAAGCAGCCTTCTATGGGACCTGATCGCTGTAAAGAAAGGGTTTTCTCGTTTTTGTTCAGACCAGGAACATTTCCAATAAAGATTCTACTGAATCTACATACATGTCGTTGCTGCTGACTGGTGCCCTCTCTCACCTGGTTTCCTGTCTAGCTGTGTGAATGTGTCCTGACCTCGGTGCTCACAGGAAACTCCTCCCTAAACAGCTGTTTCCATGTGTCCCACCACCCCGACGTCCTTCATACGCAAGGAAACAGAGAAAACTGAACTCTGTCTCAGAGGTCAGGTCACACACAATCTGTTACCATCACTCCATGAATCTCAAATAGCTTCTGAGAGGATAAATATAAGAAATTAGTTCCTAGCAAAAGATGCATCAGGTGATCGTTAGTCCACTTCAATCGGAGTGCATACGTTTTGAACAATATGGCCTTGTTCGAAGGCTGGAACTGAGTAACTGAGTTTGATCCGTAATGCATCCCTTTGGAGGGAAAGTGTGTTTTTCATACAAAATTCATTACGCTAACTTCTTCCTGTGGAACCAAGGAGGCAGGGAGGAGCAGGGATGGAAGTATGTGAATGTATATTGTACAAAACAAGCTGTCAAAGACAAGTATAAATACTGAGGCTGTCAACACGTGTGACAAGCTTGTCCAAATAAACCACAATTTACATCAGTGGGAGCAGGGCTAACACTAACTCACATGTACCTACAGGAGAAAGTGGCGACTTGGCTTTGAAGTCAGAGAATTTGTGTGTTTTTCTGCCTTTTGACTTCTCCACCCTCCCAGTGTTTTCCTGCGTTTTGCCCATTTTCTCCTCAAGAGCCTGCAGATGTGTAGATATGTAAAAGAAAACAGGCAGCCGGCCTCCGGTTTTTGGTTAGCGTGGATACGCCTGCCAGGATGCCCAAACTGTACAAACATTAGGAAAATCTTTAGCAAGAGCAAGCTATGAGGTGGTCAAAACACAATTGAGATGGGGTGTCCTAAAGGATGAATGAAGATTAAGAAAATTACATGCATCTGTCAAGATGACAAAAACATCTTTTAATGATGTGCTAGGAGGAAGTTAACACAGAATACACTCAATTATGTACACAGCTGCAGAAAGAACAGCTGGGTCCTGTGATTTAATCACATGAATAAAAATGGATTTTACTGTAAGATTCATTTAATTATCATTCAGCACCACCTCAAGGATGCAATGCAAAACAAAACTACGATGCACGAGCTCACAAGCATGTAAAAATAATGTAAAATCTGTGATACATATTAAAAATACAAGTAAAAAAATCAATCGATTATTGCACAAATAAAGAATGAATTAATTACTGCTCAAGGGAAGTGGCGTCATCTTCAGATTAGCAGCTGTTTCTGTGCTGTTCAACAGTCTAATAGTAGAGAAAGACACAAAACTGTGCCGACCTGCACCGCTGGCTATGCTAGCCTGAGGGCAGCAGGGAGAACACAATAACCTGGAGGTTGTTGTGATCTGACATATCTGGGATCTTCTTAAAAATGTGTGTTTCCCCACTTTAATGATCTCATTCACAAAGAAAAAAATATTGTATTTTGGCTGCTGCAGCTACCTACTTCATGTGTGACAGAGATGGGAAGGAGACAGGTGACAGTGAGCTGAGGCCACTGCTGCAGGCATCCAGTAACCACACATTTAACACAGTTTAGAGAAAAACAATATACAAAACGTGTCTAGGATTTAGGAAAACAACTTATTAGTTGATTTTGATTGGACTTTTTTGCTGTATATTTTTTGTCAACATTCATACGTGTGTGTTTTTTTTTATATTCTGTTTAATTTTTAAATATTAATCCACCATATAAGACACATCTTATGGTGGAAAGTCTAAGTAAATCATAAATCATGCAATTCATAAAAAAATTGTTATAAGTTAAACAAATTTTATTTAGCTTAACATGTGTTCAACCTGCTAAAAAGTTTAGATTGTGAGAAACTAAATTATGTAAAGTTGCTCCGTCAGTTAGCTTGATCCCTGATGAGAATTTCCTCTTGATCCTTTAAGCAGAGCCCATTCTGACTGCAGCCTATTGCAGGTAGGACACTTACAGTCCGTAACTTCTCAATACATCCCCTCTTTTAAAAAGTCTCCTTTTATGATTAAAGCTTTTATTTTTGTCTGGCTACAAACCTGTGCTGCCAAATACCCCCCCCAAAAAACCGGTTCCTATTATTATCTTTGCAGAATGAATGACATACTAGAGTCAAGTGGTAATAAAACACATGGTGAACCTGCGCCGCATGTCATTGTGATTAAAATCAGCGTCTGGGAATGAAAATGATGGCGGATCTACGGAGAAAGGTCCAAGAAAAGGTCTGTTCTTTTTCTGATTGTTCCGGTTCAACACAGCCTGCACCTGCATCCCAACGGAAACATTCCAAGATGGTCTCTGTGGTGATTAATGGTGACAGACACCGGCTTCATTAGCACACATGTTCTGGATCTGGACGAGCACTGTTAATTATTACAGTAAAATATTTCAAACTGGCTCTTTTTTACTCAAGAAACTCAAACCAGACTGCGGCTCTGGCTGTGTTTTGATGGCAGACGTTTTAAAGTGAGAGAGAGAGGGGGAGACCTTGTTAGCATGAACATGCTGTTAGCTTAAAGAGAACGCGATGAAAAAAAAGAAACACAGAAGGAAAATCAGCCCACTTACAAGTATTTTTGCTACAAAATGTGTTGAAGCACATACAGCTGAAAGATTTACATTTTCACTGAGAGGAAAGATAAATATGTTTCATGGACGAGCGGGCCTCACAAGACCAGCTTCAGAACGAGCAGAAATATGTGAAAGGAGCTCCGTGCCAAATGGAATACATGTGCAGTTGTAGACGTTTCCCGTTTTGTGGGTATTTCCTAATTTCATTTTCCTATTTTTACAGATTCAAATGTTTGTTGACTTACGTTCGCTCGTTCTTCTTCAGTTTCCAATAGACGCTGGTAACAGAATGTGGGCTGATTGCATTGAATCAAAGTGTGCAGCGTATTTTAGCACTTGAAATGTCATGTCTTCACTTAAATTAAACCAGAAACTTTCGAGCTAAACGTTGGAGGGGTCATTTTAAGGTGAGTTTTATACTATGATCAACTCTTAAGTCCTTTGGATTAAGAGTACTATGATGCTAATAGACTCTGGTCTCATACCCTGTCAGTGAGAGAGAGTACACATTGGATGGACATACTATTTATTTTCCTGCCTCCTTCTCCTTTAAGGCAGTGGTTCTCAAAGATGGATTCTGGACACTGTTGGTCACTAATCTGGTTGTATTGTCATTATTTCCTTGTTTTGTGTTTTTATTTAGCTTTCTAGCAAAGTTTGTATGATTCAACCAGCAATTTTTGGGTCAGAAATCCTAGCAATTGCTCTTTTGTGGGTCAGAAGCAAAACTACAACTAGTGCACCTTTTTGGGCGGGTAGTCTGATCGGTTTAGCACCTCACATATGAACCAGCTGCAATGAAATATTGTTTTTCATATCACCTTTCCGTTGCTCTGACAGCTAGCTAATTTCTCTATGTGTTGCCTTAATTTTAAATTTTAGCCTCCTCCAGATTTCCATGGGTTTGGTATGTCATAAATCAAGACTAGACTAGATTTCTGACATAACATCGGACTAACATCATCCAGCCTCCCTATCTTTATCTGCACCTCACTTTAAATTAAAACCAGGCTGCATCTATGCATTCTGCTCTACCTAGAAAGTCTATCTATTCTGTACCTGCTTGTTCCTGTGTGGAGAGCTGGTGCCCGTCTCCCTGTACAGTCCAACATGTGGAATGGGAAAATAAAACTCTTCTGCTATTTCCTGAAGCTTGTCCTTCATAAATGTGTATTTTGTTCAACTGAAATATTCCTAATTCGGCTAAATGGCTTCAGAATTGAGTGTATTTTTGTCTTTCTTGACCCAACACATGTTGGTCTTGTGATCGACTTCCAACCTTTCCAGGCATATTCCCTGGCAGGAGTGATCTCTTGTGCTATTTTTAACACAACAGACCTGGAGGAAACATATCCTGGTTTTCTATATATATATCATAATGTGTGGAATGTTGTTCCGTGGCAACCTCCAGGAACAAAATACGTCATTATTCAACTCAATAGTGTTCTGTTTTGTTTAAGTCTCACTCTAGTGCCACCAACAGCAAAGAAAGTGGTTCTATTTGTCACAAACCTGTGCAACAGCTTGCTTTAAAGACAAACTCAGACAGCTTCCAGTATACATTACCAGTACAACCTGTTGTTGATCACCCAGTTATATGTAGTTCCCTCCACCTTTTCCCAGTGCAACTAATTTTATTCCTTCCATCCACAATTAACTATGAGGTCCGTCACACTTAAAATGAGGTGCCTTTTCCCTTCATACCTCAAAGCAGTCCATCAACCCATTCTGTACTGTCAACCTCTGACACGCCCCACAACTGAGTCATCTGGGTATTTCTGTCGACTCTGGCTTGCATCAGAAGTCTGAAATGTGCAGAATAAAGAGAAGCAGTGAGAGTACAGTATCCTGTTGTGTGTCTGACCACCCTGTCAGACACACAACCTTTTAGTTACAAACAAGGGTTTGTCAGGTGTACGTCCAGGTGGCTGTGAAGGCATTCAGCTGTAGTTTTAGGAGCTTCTCTTACAGCCGTGGAGGCCGAATCATGTTAAGTGCACTGGAGACATCAAAGAACATGATCCTCACAACGGGGCCTGGCGTGTTCACGAGGGCTGGCTTCGTGAAAATGGTGAATGCTTGAATCTTCAGCACCGATTCAAAGGCAGTAAAACCCATAGGTTTGAATGTGGTATAATTCTGCGTCGATGAATGCATAACGTAAATTAGAAGTTTGTTGCAAAGGATGCACAACTTTGCACAAGATGAGATAATCAGGTTGCGATGATGTGAAGGAACACAAACATGTGATCCCAAGAGATGAGACGTTTACGTCAGGCTGCAATACTATTTAATCCTAAATAATGAAGCTGCATTCTTCGAGAGCTCACATTTATCCTCTTTAGAAAAATTCTCGACACACATGAATGACCTTTGCTCATCCTTGGACCAGGATGCCAACCCCTCATAACTGACAGGGGTGGAGGACTCTGGACGAGCTGAGATCTCTAAACTCCAGCATTTGACTTTATTTATCCTAACCTCATTGTTTGGGTTTGGGGATTCTGTTGCTCCTGGAGGTAAGGAAATTGCTCCCTTGCCTGCTGATTCAGAAACGGAAAATGGTTTTCAAAACGATAACAAAACAAACCTCAGCGCTTCTCCGTCTTTTTCTTTGTTTGTGAAAGAAAGGCCTTCCCGTCGCGTTGTCGGGGCCGGCTGACGGAGACCAGTCGTTAAATGGCTGGTCGACTGATGAGCTTATCAGTCCAGTTCAGAGTACACGCTGTGTTGTTTTTACTGCTTGCATATAAACATGTCAGTAAGTGGAAGATTGGCAGGATCATATTAAGCTGTAACGTTTTGTCCTTGGATGCGCATTTGAGATCAGTAAATAAAAAAAAAGTGGAGTAACAGACTTGATTTCTTGGACTTGGTTTGCTTTAAGGCAGAGAAACGCTCCTTAGTATTTCCATCCCATACCAAGCCTATGGCAATGAGCACACACAACGCACTGTATTTTCAGTCTGATAGGTCAGTACTGTTGCACTCTGGAAACAATTACCAGGCAATAATCTCCACATACTTTCATCTCACCACCAGCTCAGCTGATTAGGATATCCACTGGTACGCAGGCTAACCTCAAATATGCACACATACTTGCATTTTTACTGTCTGTTACACAAAACAGCGCAGTGAGTTCTCTTGTGCGCTTCTGTTTTGTTGCTTTCCTCCCTGAAACACACACACACACACACACACCTGAAATCTGAGTCCTGACTGATGATTAATAACCCTTGAAGTATTTTAGCAAGGACCACCCAGAGTCAAAAGTAGCCCTCTGTAAACCCAGAAGTAGTAAAATATTTATTCTTCAATCATCAGATTAGGAATAAAATGACATCGTGCATGTGTTTATGCTCATGCACATACAGAACGTTGTATTAAAGGCATACTATGTAACTTTTTCATATTTTTTAATATTTTTCTTGAGCCAGTATGTGCTGATATGACCCTACAGGGTTAATGAAAAGTCACTCAGCCCCATCTGCTGCTTGTGTCCAGAATACTATGCAACTTCTGAGTCTCCAGTCTTGAAGTCTCATAAATTCACATATCTCGTGCTAGCGCCAGAGTGTTTTTAGCTCATGATTCCTGCTTTTTTAAAAATGTCTTCCTGCTTGAACACAGCTGGTTTCTTTGAATGAGTGATGAACCGCTCCAGTAGAAAGCAATGAAGGCTGAGGAGACATTTCAACAGTTAGATTTAAGTGTCTCTGAGCAAAGACAATGCTAACGAGTGATTTAAAACGGACACTAGGGGATGCTAAAAACAAGCCAAAATGGCATAGTGTGTCTTTAAACCAGTAAATTGGAGGAGTTACTCTGCAAACACCTTTTAAACATGACTCTAACTTTTATTTTTCCGTTTTCTTTTCAACTTGCTCAGTAAGAATTACCCCAACTGTCCTCTAATCTCCTCTAAGAGGTCTTTTTTCCCAGAGTGGAAACACTGTCATCCTTTTTTCCCTCTCCTTTCTCCTTTTATCAGTGTCAAATGATTACCCAAAGGGGAAACTGAGCTCAATATCAGCCTGGGGGGAAAGGACACATTGTCTCCGCCTCTACCTGCTCTCTTCTTCCATCTATTCCTCCAAAGTCCTTCCTACTCATTTCTTGTGCCCTCGCACCACCCACACACTGCAGCCTTGTGCCAGTAAGTGGCAGAGCCCCAAGCCTCTTTCAGAGGAATTTCCCTGTTGAAATTTATATTGATCAAATCAAAGGCCCACATTTTATCCAAAGTGGATAAAAAGTCTATTCCTTCCTTGATTTTCTAATAGTATTTTAAAAAATGTGTCTTTCTATCATTTTTGAGGTCCTTCTTTTCTGCTTTTAACCCAAACTTGCTTTCTTTAACCACTCCACTGTGCAGACCTTTTCCACTCTTCTTGGCAGCCCTGTGCAGGCACAACCTGGTAAATGCCAGGCATTCTTGTGCAAAGTTAGAATAGACAAAAGGGGATCACATTGCTTGTATGGAAACTGCTCTTTTCAATTGTCACCTGCAGAAAATGAATGCATTTGGTAAATTAAAATAGTATTATTGAAGCAGTGAAAAAAACTAGAAGCACACATGTCCTCTGCTGTCTTTGCTTTAAAAGAATAGTTCAGTTCTTTGGAAATTTGATTCTAAAGAAAGGTTGTGAATTTTTAATCTCTTCCCTGTTGTGGATAGTTCTTTGAATGGCCTCAGTTTGGAAAAATAGGGATTAGATCTCCCTGTATTCACAATTTAGTGGCTGAACCAACAACATTGTCAGCTTCTATCTATCCTTAACAATTCCCTTATCAATTCTTGAGTAGTTGTTAAGTGGCAAAAAAAAAAAAAAAAGTTCTACAGTCTTCTTCACCACAAGCAACCATGGTGTGATTTGAGTGTGTGTGTGTGTGTGTGTGTGTGTGTTTTATGAATTTTTTTTCTTTTAAGGACTAGGATAAATTAAGTTATTGCTGTGTAAAATAGGAAGTACAGAGAGGTCGGATTGTTTTTAACTAAACGTTAAAAGGGCTTGCCATAGTCGCGAACATCAGAGGGGCATGACGAGGCGAGGTCCAGAGAATCTTATGCACCCGGGTCACCCAGTACTGCTTCTGGACCCAAACCCCTGCAGAGCCTTCAGCCTCCTGAGTCGTCTCAAAGACTGCAGAGTGATTTGTGAAAAAGAAGAGTGGAGGACTCAGCGTTTGTTGCAGGTTCAGACGCTGCAGCGGGTCCGTCTGGACCTCACCTCGTTAAGCCCCTCCACTGCTCGCGCCGGATTACTGTTCTGTTGGACCAGTGAGAGGTGCATAGTCTAATTTCTCCATGGGAAAGATTACTGACCAGTGAATTTCGGGAAAACCGGAAACAAGAGAATCGTTAAGAAGAATTGATAAAGTTGGAGGTACACAATTCAAATGGATTTGGCCTGTTGGAAGCAGTTCAAAGTTGGAACCGGTTCTCGATTCACACCCCTATCCAGGAAGCTGCTAGTTTATCAAATTGAAGCTTGTATTTGTCAGATTATCAGAGTTAAAGCGGCACTCTGGAGCATTTTTCTCTATATCAAAGTTTTCTAAATGTTTTAAATGATATTTCAGGTCTAAACTATGATCTATGGGTTGAGTTCCACAACATCTGTCATTCTGATGAAGACCCTCCTTCCTCCTAGAGACCCCTTTCCATTATTTCTTGCTGCCGACATTTTTCAGCCAATGAAATTCAAATTTCTGCATTGTCTGAACATGCACACGCATCGACCAAACCTGTACCAGTAGGGGGCGCTGTCGTACAGGACGCTCCGTGTGTTTCTCTGCCGTCTCAGCCGTTCACTGAGGACTCACGGCTCATTTCTACTAAAAACCTACCCATTCTCCAGCTAAAGATGGATTTATTTTTATTTTTAAACCTTTCACCTCACAGAATGGCAAGGCTTGACAGGATTATGCGTTTATTTTGGTCAGAAAGTTCATCCAGGGCCGAGTCAAGTTCAGCTTCAGAGTCCAGCAGCAGCTCTCTGCTAACAGAGCTAATATCAGAAGCAGCAGGGACAGAGAGGGCTCATCAGACCCTCGTAGTGTTGTTGGAATAAGATTGTGAACTGTGAGTGATTAAACCCTACACATTGAGCTGTACAGTTCATGTCCGAAGTATATGCGCCGCGTGCACGCGCGCACACGCGACCGGACGCGCGTGTCGAGATGTTTTGAGGAGGAGCCTTTGGACGCTAGATTCAAAAACTGCTTACTTGCTGAAATCCTCCGGAGTGCTGCTTTAAGCTCTGACAAATACATTTACTAAGAAGATGGAGGAGTCTTATTGTCTGGGGCTGGGTGTTGGGACAACTGCCGGCTCGCTCCCGGTGGCTGCTGGATGGGATCTGGGCCCTCTAGCCTCAGCAGGGGCCGAGTCGCCCTTGGATGCCAGGTTTACGGGTCCAGGCAGGTCCTGCCGTGGTGTGGCTGGCTGCTGGTGGGGCCTGTGGGCCCATCACCACGGCCCCTAGGGCTTTGGGTAAGCCCTGCGGTTTGGTCCTTTGCGCTCCCTGGCGGGCGGGGGGTTTGAGGCTGCTTCTGTGGTGCTCTTCCTGGGGTTCTTGTGCTCTGGGTGGCCTCTGGGTGTCTGGGGCTCGGGTCTTCCCCATGTCTTCCATGGGTCTAGAGGGGTGGGTCTGTGGCTCCTCACATTCACTATGTTGTTTATTGATGTGGCATATTTGCCCTCTGTTTTGTTTGTTTGTTCTCTCTCTCTCTTTACAGGTCTAGAAGCAGATCCTTTGTACTCTTTTCATTCTCTGTCCCCCCCCCCCCCATCTCTCTGTATCCTTCCCTTCATTTCTGTCTCCGTGTCCGTTGGGATTAAAAAAAAACAAAAAACAATTCTAATCAAGATTTTGTCTAAGAAGTATATCAGGTGGAGCATTAAAGCAGCAGCTGTAACGTCCCACCTGCGATAGTAAATCTGTAGGGCTTGTTTTTGGCATTCAGACATCAATTCTGATTGCTATACTGCAGGACAGGACACGGGCAAAAAAACAAGATGGAGGAGTAAAAATCATAAGCAGCATGTTCATAACGGCCTTAAAGATTGAGGCAGCAGCTCTTGTACAAAGACTGCCTCCACTTCTACATCACACACAGCACATTTGTTGTTTCATGTTATTGATATTGTCACAGATCGTTCACTGCAAGTTAAATGATCATTAACTTGGGTACAGCGTGCACTCTGCAGCACAATGGTCTCTGTGTGCCTCAGAGTTCAGCGCACAGGAGCTTCGAGTCCCGGTTTGTCGGGTCTCAAAACTACGGGTTTGGAAACCACTTTAGCCTTTGACTTTAACCATTGTTGGCTTGCTTTAATTGATGTAATGACAAGTGCTATGTGGGTGCAAATCGATGAGTGAATAAGAATAATCAGTTAGACTTCTGCTATTAATGCATTTACCACCATTCAGTGCTCGACTCAAGGGGAGAACTTGGACTCAACAAGGCCATGTAACAACTTAGAACAACCCCACCCTGCAACACACTCCATCTATTCACATCACCCTCTTAGGGGACACACATGATCCATGCATCCCCCAAACAAACCTACTCCACCCTAAACACACCGCCCCTCTGAACAGAACAAACCCCCATACGCTGACACATAGTGGGCCTATGTTTGGCGACGCCGGATGTGGTGTGGGGTGGGGTG
This sequence comes from Callopanchax toddi, assembly GCA_006937965.1. NCBI lineage: Eukaryota > Metazoa > Chordata > Actinopteri > Cyprinodontiformes > Nothobranchiidae > Callopanchax > Callopanchax toddi. The sequence goes on from SSNR01000080.1 coordinate 2,044,168, forward strand.
TATCTGTGACTCCAACCTGCCTTTCACCGCTTATTTTGGGGGCTTTTTGATGAACATCAGTGGCCAAGTGGGTCTTCTCAAAGGTTTTCCAGTCAGTAAACTGCCTCTGTTTGTTTTTGCTCTTACTAATGGAAAGAAGAGAGGGAGAAAAGTGAAAGTGGGGGAAAAAACTTATGACAACCAGGTGTTTTTTCCCCTTTCTCAGGAATGTTTCACCTTGTAAAATCACGCGAGGGAGTGAGTTTTTTTTCTTTTTTAAAACCAAGCCTGAGTGAATGGTTTGGGGATTTTCAAAGGGTGTGTGCTGACCAAAGGGTATGAGTGAGCATAAATGTGTGTTGTGAGAGCGTATTGAGATTTTTGAGGAGCCAGAGACTGAATTCTTCGATGCAACTGCAGCATAGCGGTGAATTGGAGAGGCGGAGGCTTTGTGTGTGTGTGTCTAATTTTTTGCCTCACTAAGCTGCAGACAACCATTGCTTATGTTGCAGGGTGTGATCAACAACGCAGAAGCACACACCTGGTGGATGGATGAATGGCAGGCCAGACTGCCACACAGGGCTTCTATTGATGACATCATCGCCGGGGATCTGGTCACTCCACCCGTTTCATGTTCACAGAACCTTTCAGTTCACCTCCACCACACTGTGGCCCTTTCACAGACATGACGCCTGATGCTTATTTTTTAAGATTATTCAATTTAGTTGGCTCCAAAATGGACTTTTCACAAGAGATCCGTCAGATTTTGACGTCTCAGTGAACAATGATGAAGTTTATGTTCTTCCATCAGTACAGTACAGCCATATGTAAGCAAATGACCCCATATTTTACTCCATCAACTCATGTTTAATTACTGTAGTAGCTCTAAGATTGTGAAATCTGCCAAAAAATGCAAGCGAAATGCCGCAAAAGAAGTGTAAACTTCGCCGTAATGACGCTGTTCAAACAGCGGCTCCCATTAATGTAATAGCTAAACATGCTCTTGTAGAGATGTTGTCTGCAGTTCTCATGTAAGGAAACGCTGTGTTCAGCCCCACTCTGGTAATGGTTCTTAGATTATACAGTCTGGAGACGTTTATTACTCCTCCTGAACAAAACATGGCTGAAAGACGTGCAGCAGGACGGCCAGCTTTTGATAACTGGCTGGATGGAACATACTGTGGTGATTGAAGGAATAAATCACTGGGTGTTTCTCAGATGAGAGAGCCTTTTGTAAACCAGAACCAACTGGCACAGGCTGATGAAGATCAAAAAATGGATACTTAAAGTTTTTCTTTATTGTTGCACATTGACAAAATGTGAAAAGTGGACGATAATGTTTTACATGTTTCTGTGTTTTTGTCTGCTAGCAAAACATCTCCTGAACCACTGAATGGATTTTAAAGAAACTGTCAGGAAATCTTTGCTGAATGTTTGTCTACAACTGTTTGACTTTTAGAGTCAATTGAATTCAAGAGGGCTACCACAGCAAATCATCTTCATCCATCCATTTATTCTGCTTATTCAAGGTCAGTTTGTTGGGGTAACAGGTCCAGGATGGATGCCCAGACATCCCTCTCCCCAGTTTGTTCTGGGGGACTTCAACGTGGTCCCAGGCCAGAGAGGATACATAATTCCGCTATCGAGTCCTGAGTCTTCCAGGGGTTTGCGTGCCTGGAAAACATCCAAAGAGAGGCGCCTAGGAGGCGTCCTAATCAGACGCCAGAACCACCTCAGCTGACTTCTTTTGTTGCGGATGAGCAGCGACTCTACTCTAAGCTCCTCACCTTATCTCTAATGTTACGAAAGAAGCTCATTTTGGCCGCTTGTATCTCGTTCTTTTGGTTATGATCCACATCTCATGACCATAGGTGAGGGTAGGAACGTAGACGCACCACGACAGACCAGAGCAACACCCCCATTACTGAAGACGAAGCCCCAATCCATCGGTTCGTCTCCCGCTCCATTCTACCATCACTCACAGAACAAGACACTAAAGCCATGTTTCCATCGCAGGGTTCGGTACGGTTTGGTGTGGGTCAGATCGCTGTTTTGTCTGTTTCCATTGTAAAACCGGTCCATACAACTGCTCCGAACCGCTCCATTCATGGTCGAATCGAATCGTTTTATGTGTCTAGAGTTAACTCACTTTCAAAGTCAAGATGGCTACCACAGCTAATCAACATTAGCAAACACAAAAATGAGTGTGGCTCACTTTCATAAGTGTGTTCAAATTTGGTGAGTTGTTAGCTGAGAGGCATCGTCATCACATTCTCTAAGTTGCGTGCAACATCTTTACTTAAAACTTTGGCACTAGATATTGCAAACCACTATTTTAAAGATTTGATTAAAATACTTTAATTCCATAATTTCTCAAACATAATTTGAGTTTCTAGTCAAAGGAAATCACAAATTCAGAGGCATGGAGCATCATATGATACTTGAATAATGCAAAGCCAGCTAGCATACTGTCACTGGCCCTGAAGGCTTTTTGCTCTTCTTGCAATTTTCTTCTTTGCTTCTTGAAAATGAAATAAACTTGGTTTTCCAACATCTAAAACAAGATTTCCACGGAATGGTCACATTAGATGAAAAGGTGTTTTTATGTAGCAATATTTGATGCTAATGTTTTTTTTTAAATAAGCTAACAGATGGGTAATAATAGGATGTTGCTATTATGTCATAGTGTTGTTATAAAACTATTGGAGCCACAATACAAAGTGAAATTAAATTCTCTGAGGTTTCTGTGTCATTTTTTTTCAAAACCCCCACATTATTTCAGGATTTTATATAAAAGCTGTAATATGAAGAAGAGTTGAATCTGAGAAGGAGAATGTGACCAAGAGATGCTTCTAAATTGTGGTTTTTGTGTCTTTTTTTCACTCCCTTCTCCTCATCCTTCCCCATCCCGCTCAGACCGGCTGCTACCCCACCCGCCCCATCCTGCTAACACCCCTCCTTCCTTACTGCAGCCAGCCACAGACACTTGCTTTTTGTATGAAGGGGGTTAACCCAATGAACAATCCAGTCTGTATTTCCCAAAATAAGCCAGTGGGACAGGGATCGCTGTGTGAGCCAGAGGGACTGGAAGTAGAGAGGTGCGCAGCCTCTGGTTATAAGCCTTGGGAGTCGAACCCACAGCCTTCAGCTCCAGATCCACTGCCTACAGCTGCTTGCCTGCCTGACCAACCTGACTGAGTGAGTTTGCCTCCACTCCCTCTCCCTCTCTGTCCTGCTCCTTCCCTCCTACTTTCCACCCTGGAGAGTGAAAGTGCATGGATTGGGAAGGTGCTCCTCAGACCTGCGCCTGGACAGCTTGAAGACAGCACAGAGAGGAATTTTGTCTCCTCTTCTTCCAACTTTCATCCTCGTGTTTTTTGGTCACACTATCTCTTCCAAAAAAGTACCTGGATGGACTTTAAGTTTTTGGGGAGGCAGAAAACTCACATTTGAAAAGAGAGTTTGCTTCTACTGCGATTGAGATGACCACAATTTAAGTTTTTTTCTTTTTATTTTGTAATTTTTTTCTTCCTCCGCTTGTGAGCATCACTGTGCCAGTTCAAGGTGCCTGCTCTAGACCCCAGAGGACACCTCTCCTCATTTTTGGCTGCATGTTCGCTGAATATCTGACAAGGTAGCATCTCATGGGAGACTCACGTGGCTGAAAGCGAGGCGGGAGGTAGACGAGACACCGGCTGAAGCGCACACCTTACCTGGTGCAACCCCCCCTGCCCCACCACCCCTCTGAGAAGAGAAAGGTAAGCGCTACTTGTCCTCGTGTATCCTCTGGCTCATCCTCACTCCTATCATTTCTATCACATGTGCTCGAGGTGACTTTGGCCAAAAGAAACAGAAGGAGAGAACAGGAAAGGGGAAAGAATGCATTTAAAAAAACAGATTCTCAGTCATGAGACCAGCGTAATTCTCCTTACTCCTAAGCTACTGCACAAAGTGAAAACTTGCAGATTAAAATGAGCGAGTAAAGTTTTTTTTCCCCACCAAATTCCCTTACAAGCACTTTGTGCTGAAATTCCTTCACATGTATGTGGATTGGTCTTTGTGAGGGTTCATTCCAGCTCTGGACTTTGTGTTGATGTTTGAGACTTTCAGTGATGATGTTGGAATGGGCGTGGTGTGTATCAGGACTACTGATCACCATGAGAGCAGGCTTACTACAATAGTACAGAGAGTGATCTCCATTAGGACGAACCTTATCTGTTAAAGCTGTTGATCACGTTTATTTAAAAGCCCATTTTCTCCTTTTGCCCTTTTCTTCTCCTCATCCCCCCGTTGCTTCACTCCGTCCATTCACTGTGACGCCGCTGGCAAGCGATGCTGCATTCCTTCTGTAACAACATCCCTCCATCTAGAGAGGACAGATTGTCGTGACTCAGTCGTCAGGTGTCCTGTGTGACAAACTAACAGAGAGGAAAGAAAAACATGGGATAATGGGAACATTTTCAAAATATAACAATGGTACCAACAGGATCAGGGCATCGTTTTGTATCATTTTGGACTTGTGGCTAAAGAAAAGTTGAATGAGTTTGTAGATGTGGTTGAGATTGAACTCCAGGGTTGGTGATCGGGTCCAACAGGTGTTGAGTTCAGCTAGTGGTCCAGACTTTCTTTACACAACTTTAAAGTGTCCAAAAACACATGGGTGAGGGTAACCATGGCAACCACGTGTCCCTGACATTCACCAATGCGTATCCTTCACCTTGTGGCAGGTGGTCAGTAACTGGTCGACTCGTAGTTCCAAGCAGCTCAGGCACACAGTTATTCAACCCCCCCCCCCCACACACACACACACATGCACATGCACACATGCACATGCAGAGACAGACATAAAAAAACAGCTGCCCGTTCAGGCCTCAGATACAAAGTGCCAGAGCGTGAACAACTATACACAAACAACAGTCACGCTGGATACTTGGGGGCATGCATAGTGTATTTTATGCATTGTGCAATGCAAACAACTGCATGGGTTAAACGCTCCCTTGCACGCACGCACACACACACGCTTCAAACAGATGAACACAGTCGGAGTACTTTTTGGTCAGATCTGGTTCAGCTTGAGAAATTTAGATTCCCTTTTGAAAACAAAAGATCAGAAGTGCGACTGGACTGAGGAGCTTTATATATCTTCTTGGACAAATATAAAACTAGTTACCTGTTTTGGCCACAAGGGGGCAGAACTGTAGGCATCTGATCACCAATTACTCAAGCATGGACATATTAAATTGTACAAGTAAGATCTTTTAGTTATTTCACCTTTTTTAAGTGTTTGCAGCTCTCTTTGTACGAGAAGTGATGATAAAGACATGGTTTGTTTAGCAAAGTGTGCTGCTGCCACTAGTTTAGCAAAGTAATGCAAGAATACTTATATTTTTTTTTAGTTTTTCAGTGGATCTGCTTTGTAGTTCCACACACTTAGTTTTGCATGTATATGCTTTTGCATGTGTGTCTGGGGTTGAGAGTGGGCCAGCACATGTGCCTCTGCTACTTTCAGTGCTAGCAGGAAATGAAGGAGAATGCCAGTCATTCTCAAGCAAAGAGTGAACGCCCACCTAGTTCTTTACTGTACTGGAATCCAAAACACCTTCAGAGCACAAAAGTACACACAGACTCTCTCTCTCGCACACACACACACACACACGGTCTTTTGTTTCATTAACACTTCCAGGGCCAACAATGTGAAAACCGGGCATTCCTGTTTAAAAAAAAACAAATAAAACCTCAAATCTCAAAAAATTCTCTCAGCCAGCACCTGTAATTCTACTCACACACAAATAACTCACAAACTGTTTAAAACCTATTATAAGGAATGCTAACTGGTGTTGTTGATATGCTGAGTGAGGAACTGAAGGGTGGTGGGAACAGAATACTGGTTCTGGTCTTAATCAAGGCTTGGACCAAACCATTCAGGACTAATAGGCTGGATTTGTTTTTCGGCTAAAAAGGGGAACAAGGACCAGACAGAGACAGTAAAACACATTTTGTGTGTGTGTGTGTGTGCAGAATCAGATGCCTAAGGATTTGCACTTTAGCTTCTTGCCCCCCTCACATGTTTATACTCTTTGAGCTTGTTTGCACACCAGCAGTAGCCATCTTGGCTCGGACAGCTAGCTGACATGTGGGGAAATCGCTCTGCAATAAGCCAAGATAGAGAATCAGCACAAACGTCTGGACGGGGCAGCATAGCAGACCCTTCATCTTTAAGGGTTTTGTTGTGACTCTGTATAAGACGGAGTACGAAAACATTAAAGGAAAAAAATTAAGCAGAGGGTTTTCTATGATTCAAATTTTCTTTCATGTGGATCACAGTTGTGGCAGTTTCACTTACTTATTGTTGTCTGATTTATTTCCCTGCAACTCTATATCTTCGGTTATCAATATCCCACTTGCGGTTTCGTTCTCTCGTAGCTGTCTGGACCAGAGGAAGTTTTTCCACTGGGTTGGCAGCAACAGGGGAGACGGAGAAAGAGAGGAACACGGAGAGTGAGTGAGGAGTGGGGAGGCTTGGCAGACACCCCTTGTTATTTTTCCTCCGCCTCCCATTGACTCTGTCAGCACTTGGTTCCGTCTTAGAAATGGCCTGCAAGTGCAGAATAGCTCGATAACAACATCTCTCAGTAGGGACTTATCAGAGGAGAAGAACATGGTAAAAGGTGGTAGTTTCACCAGGATTTACCTGTAAATCATCCAACACTGACCCACCATTTAGGCCTAAAAAGGACACAAGGACGCTGGATTCAGCCGATCTGCTCTAGATGTTCAGACGATGTTGGTTGAGATGCTAAATCACATGAGGTGTGTTCTGAGCGTCGTGATGACAGGATAAAGAAAGGAATGAGGAAATTGTAGATTTTTTGCTACTGATGTTGTCATCGCAATCTTCAATGATAATAGGAGAGTTGCATGTTTTACTGATATCGTGCAGTCCCACTTACAATCTTAAATATCTGTACCAGTGCATCCAGGGGTCAAGTCTGGAGATGATATATTTCTGCTAATGTAATCTAAATTGATGGCTTATAAGGTTGATAAAATAACATTTGCTAAACCATTATGAAATACATGTTTGCAGTTTACGCGGAGGCTGATTTAAAAGGCTGACCTTATTAGGAGTTTAGACTCCAACAGACCAATTCCATCGAAATTGTACACCTTCAACTTGATCTATTCTTCTTAACAATTCTCGCTTTCATGAAATTTTGCATCACAGTACAATTACATCACACTCATTGAGACGACTCGGAGTGGGAGGTTGTGGGGTTGAAGGTACTGCAGCAGTTTGGATCCGGACCCAGTGCTGGTTCTGATCAGATCACATGGAGCTGAACCTCGTCACTCCCCTCCTCTGCTCGCGCTGCACCTCTGACTGTGGGGAGCGGATTGTCGGACCAAAACTGGGGTATTGCTCTGTCAGAGCAGTGAGAGATGCATAGAAGCCTATGGGGGTGAAGGATTAATGACCAGAGGGGGGACATCAAAAGCAGAGGGGGGGGAAATGCCCCCCTGACAAATCGCACCCTGCTTGTTCATGGTGCAGAGGACTACATAGAACTTGGTAATTGTTAAGGAATTGGATTGATAAGCAGAATTGACAATATATTAATAAAACGTATCAGTTCCCACCCCTAGATCTCATGCTGTTGTGTTTTACCTGTAGGACAGTGTCCTGATCCATAACAGCCTACTATTGAAACTGAAGCTGATGAGAAGAGGGATTCGATTGGCTCACACAGCAGTCTCCCTTCTCTAGACGACATTTACATGAGATCAAGAACGTAATGACGGAACATCCCTCCTCTTCCCCAATCTGATGCTTTTTAGTGTTAAAGCTAAATGAAGGGTTTCCTGCATAGAAATTCTGCTTGTCTGGTTTTCAGCTCGTGTGTCTGTCTGCATGGTGGCTGCATGGTGGCGCTGGGCTGCATGGTGGCGCAGTTGGTTAGCACTGTTGCCTCGCAGCAAGGAGGTCGTGGGTTCGCGTCCCGGCTCTGCGGCCTCTCTGCGTGGAGTTTGCATGTTCTCCCCGTGCGTGCGTGGGTTTCCTCCGGGTACTCCGGTTTCCTCCCACAGACCAAAGACATGACTGTCAGGCTAATTGGGCTGGTAAATTGTCCTTAGGTGTGAGTGGGTGCGTGGTTGTTTGTCTCGTTCGTCTCTGTGTGGCCCTGCGATGGACTGGCGACCTGTCCAGGGTGTCCCCCGCCTCTCGCCCCTTGACCGCTGGAGATAGGCATCGGCTGCCCCGCGACCCTCTGTGGAGGATTAAGCGGCTACAGAAAATGGATGGATGGATGGATGGGTGTCTGTCTGATCAGGTAATCACTAGATATGCTCAGGTTTATTTGCCTTTGATTTCTGACTCTGCTACCTCATTGCACCTCAGTTCACTGTCTGGCAAGAGTTTTATTTGGGGTGTTCAAAAGCAGGACGTAGGGCCAATGTCACGATGCAGCGGCTGTAATCAGGCAGAAGGACCCAAGGTGCTGGTAAGCAGGAGGCAGGAGACGGAGGTAATCCAAAAATAAAGGTGTTTATTAAATAAACTGTTCAGGACAAGGACTAAGAAGGTGGCTATGACGAAACAGAACAGGAACAGAAACAGATGAACCGACAACGTGACTAGAAACAGGAGGGCTTATATACAGAGGGATGAAATCAATGGAACAAGAAACACCTGGAGATAATTGACACGTGAGGGAGGGGCGAGAGCAGGAGCAAGGAACAACAGGGGAAACAGACAAGACTAACCAGACCAGACAGGGGATCATGACATAACCCCTCCCACAAGGGGCGGATCCCAGACGCCCCAACAGGAACCAGGCAGGGAGGGAGGAGGGGGACCAGGCAGGAGGGCCGAAAGCAGCCCGGCATGACGGGGCTCAGGGGGGCGGCCCGGAGGCAGCCCGGCGTGACGTGGCCATGGACCCGGCGCGGGCTCAGGGGGGCGGCCCGGAGGCAGCCCTGCATGACGAGGTTGAGGCTCGAGGTCTGGACCCGGCGCGGGCCCACGGACCCCGGGACCAACGGGACCCTCTGGACCGTGGCAGGGCTCGGGACCCTCTGGACCGTGGCAGGGCTCGGGACCCTCTGGACCGTGGCAGGGCTCGGGACCCTCAGGACCGTGGCAGGGCTCGGGACCCTCAGGACCGTGGCAGGGCTCGGGACCCTCAGGACCTTGGCAGGGCTCGGGACCCTCAGGACCTTGGCAGGGCTCGGGACCCTCAGGACTTTGGCAGGGCTCGGGACCCTCAGGACTTTGACTGGACACAGGACCCTCCCCCACACAGCAGGACAGACCGTCAGCCGCGACCTCCTTCAGCGCTGTCAGGTAAGCCCTCTGAACAAAAGTGTAGCGGCTCTTCAGGGCTGGCACAGCTCTCAGTCCCGGATGGGACTTGAAGAGGGAGTTTAGCAACTGGGCGGCCCGCAGCCTCTGGTGGGGACATGAGGGCACAGAAAAAATGTCAGTCAAAGTGTCAGTGACTAGCTGGCTCACCTCGTCAATGACCTCTTCCGTCAGAGGTGGCACAGCTGTGTGACAGGAGGCTGCAGGAACGGCAGCGGCGGGACCGGAGGCTGCAGGAACGGCAGCGTGCCTCCGCTTAATCGGGTGCTGCTGGAAGCGCAGCTCCTTCAGGGCTTGGGTCTGGGGCGGCGGAGGCATGGAGGTGGGTCTACGGGACCGCCGACGACATGAGGACATGACCCCGCTGAACAGGATCGTGGAGGACAGCGGGACGCCGCCAGCGATCCCTCTCCGGCGTTGGGGCTTGATGGCCAGACGCGTGCCCCAGAACGGCGACCTCATCTCCTCCTCCAGCTCCTTAAACTCCAGGAGCGTCAGACACTCACCAGCAGGGTCCAAAAGTTTGGGTCGGTTCATTCTGTCACGATGCAGCGGCTGTAATCAGGCAGAAGGACCCAAGGTGCTGGTAAGCAGGAGGCAGGAGACGGAGGTAATCCAAAAATAAAGGTGTTTATTAAATAAACTGTTCAGGACAAGGACTAAGAAGGTGGCTATGACGAAACAGAACAGGAACAGAAACAGATGAACCGACAACGTGACTAGAAACAGGAGGGCTTATATACAGAGGGATGAAATCAATGGAACAAGAAACACCTGGAGATAATTGACACGTGAGGGAGGGGCGAGAGCAGGAGCAAGGAACAACAGGGGAAACAGACAAGACTAACCAGACCAGACAGGGGATCATGACAGCCAAGTCTTATTGGGTCAACTGCTCAGTACAAAACCTGCATTATCCCTCTATTCATCACGTTACAGACAGCCTTCCAAAGCCAAGTGTTTATTTTTATTATTTCACTTCAGATAAATGATGGTTATATCTCCCCCTGATGGGTCAATAGTGAGTAAGAGGTTGGAAACAACTCCTTTGAGACTATAAGAAAAAGATCCAGACTTTGTTATTGTACAGTCTGAACTTGATTTAGACGTGTGTGTAGGTGTTTGGAAAAAAAATAAAGAGAGAGGGAGAGAAAAGAGACTGGGGTTATTGTGGTGTTATAATCCCCTTGGAGCAGGATAATGAAAAGCATTTTATTTTACAGAGGCAGACATTCTGGAGTAGGAAATGGATGCTTTCTAAGTGACACAAGCATCACATGCTCCAAAACAGAGGATGTTTTTCCCTCTCGCTCCTGTAGAAGGCAACGAATCAGCAAGGCATGTATCAGTCAGTAACTTTAAATGTTCTAACTTTGCTACCAACGTATTCAAATAAGAAGTGTCAGGAAACAACCTGGAGCCAAAATCTGGTGACATTTACATTGAAATGATAATAGTATGATCACAGAATCACATTGATCAATTTGGTCTCTGTGGACTGATTTGGAGAAATGTAAATTTTAAGCTTCATTGCAGTGATCTGATTGGATAAAACTAGATAATAGTTCATGACAGACTGAGGAGTCTTGTGGTTTTCATCCATTGATGTCATCGGTTATTCTTTGCATTTATCTCCACACACACCTGTTTTCATCAGTATTTAGTGCACCTGTCATCACATTGTAATCCACCCTCTCTTTGTAGTCATGCTCCTTGAATTTCCACATTGTTCATGTTCGTTCACTTTCATGCTTTTTGCTTCTTTCCTGGTTTTTAGTGATGGTTCACCTGTAAAAGCTCCTCTTTTAGTCCCACTGATGTGTCATCCACATATACGTGATTATGTTTATGTATTTATTTATGTTTTAATTTACTTCAGGGTCCCTAAAGGTGCTTGAAATCCTTGAAAGTGCTTGAATTTAAACATGGTAGGTTCAAGGTTTTTGAAGTGCTTGAATTTAGAGATGCACCCAAAAAACATAATCCACTGACATTTGAGATTGGCCAATATTCAGCATGATTGGTTTAGTTGATTAGTTAATCTGAAGCTCAAATTTATGATTCTTCATTTTGTTTGTGAACTTATCATCACAAAGCGTCATGCAAAGTTTGAGAGTTTTAACTTACAGAATCATATTTTGTTATAGTTCTATAAGGGAATTAGACTCATAATAAGTTGCAGTTGAAATGGATTAAAGCACAAAAACTTTTATTTTGAGACAAGAGTGTTTATGTGTCATTCATACTGGAAACTCATAAAGAATCCATTCATAGGGATTCTATGCAGTTTTGCTTGTTTTGGCTCCCCCTGGTGTCCGTTTTAAATCACTGCCGTAAAAACGTTAGCGCCATTGTTTTTGCTCAGAAACACCTAAATCTAACTGTTGAAATTTCTCCTCAGCCTTCATAGCTTTCTACATGAGCGGTTATTTACTCCTTCAAAGAAATCAGCTGTGTCCAAGCAGGGAGAGATTGAAAAAAATCAGGAATCATGAGCTAAAAACACTCCGGTGCTATCAGCTAGCCACTTTGAGTTAGCCTAACCCTCACAAGATACGTGACTTTGTGAGACTTCCGGGGCACCGGACCGGAGAATGAGAAGTTTCAAACGTGGTATTCTGGATCTAAGCACCAGATGGGGCTGAGTGACTTTTCATTAAACCTGTAAAGGGTCATTTTAGCACATATGGCTCAAGAAAAAGATTTAAAAATATGAAAAAGTTGCAAAGTACGCCTTTAAAAGTGCTCAAATTAGATTTTCATGAAGGTGTCAGAATTCTTATCCTTACTTTATTATTTATACCAATGTTTGCACTTGCAAATGGCACTTTGGCGTCCATCTCTGAAAGGTAAACATGTCAGACCAGCCGTGTTTCCCACGCGCTTCAGCACTCAGGCCCCTTGCCACATGGCCACAAGCATTTACTAAGTCTACACTTTTTACGCCCTAAAACAAAGTGGCAGGGGGTTGTTTCTGCCCACATAAACACCTGAAATTTACCTTGGCTCACGGTGTCCCTCAAAGTGGTAAATTTAAGATGACCTACTCCCAGCGGTGGACCACCCCGAGCATTTGAGTTGTTGGTTTTGAAAATCTTAGTCATGCCACAGAGTTTTAGGCATCTCAAGAGCACAAACGAACCCCCTTAGAGGTTTGATTAAATATATGCATGTTAGAAAGGCTCCAATTTGCTGTTTATTTTTAAAAATTCACATGTGAATAATTGGAACTGCTTCTGTTTTTCTTTCCAGACCTTCTAATTAAATGGTCTCGATTTAGCGCCTTAATCCTTTTTGTTCAGACTACGAGCCCATCGAGCAACGTGTGTTTCATAACACAATGCTCATAGATTTTAACGAGCGCACAACCCAACTGGTCCTTCGAGGCGTTTGTGTCTTAATCATTTCCTGTAATCAGCAGCAACATTGCAGTGAAACGACAAAATGGAAAAGCGACGTTGGATTCATTTCAGCTCATATGAGGTCAATGCTTTGTGAGCATTGATTTAGTGACTTGAGATTTGTGTGTTGCATAAACTGTCACAACTAAATCCCTCTTTTTTTATATTTACCTCTAAAATATAGGTAATGCATTCTGGGTTAATACAGCATATGTGTAGTTTGATTGCATTGCAAACTGCTTAAAGAAGCAATTAGAAAAATACATATTTTTGCTTACAAGTGGCTACCGAGAAGAATCTATTGCTAAAGCCAGTAGTTTATTCCAACAGCATACAAATGTTCTAAATTTTGCTCAATGTGCTACTTTCCTATCTTAACCCATTTTTGCGTGAGATCAAATTTGAAGTCTCAGAAAACAAAGTTCAAAAACTCCTACTTTGATTTCACTTGAATAAGTTGGTTGATCAAGCCATATTATCCTGCAGACGCCTTTTAAAGATGACCTGACTGAACTCTGAGAGACATCTGTTGTCAGCTCTATGATTTTTTTCCTCTGTGAACTTTTGATGTTCAGACCTTCATAAACTTTCTTACGGAAGCTCCATAAATCATTGAAAGCCCAGCCCTTTTTTAAAAGGGATAAATGGTCGCTCACATTGGTCATGATGCAATAGAAGAGAAAATAGTATATAGTGTTGTAATGATGTTCCAATGTGTTCATTAATGATTTTATTAGCAATTTTAAATGCTAACCTTTCCTAAAGTTGCCTCATAATTTTTGCACACATTTTTTCAAACAGCAAAACTAAAGCAAGGCACTGGCTGTGTGATTACGGAGAAAAGAAAAATCATAGTCACAATGTTTTGGTCAACATCGAATTCATGTAATTTATCACGATTACTCACTGAAATAAGAAATATTCTTCGGAGTTCACATTTTTAGGAGCCTGCAGACACTGATTTACATGAACGTCATAAAAATTGTAGTCTACTACAAAAATACACAAGCTGGTTTAGAATAAAAGACGTGTAAATTAATATTTTTTGCAACATTAGTTTAAATCACATGAAGAAACAAACTAGTTAAACTTCTGCTCTGTCGATCAGACACATGAAGAAAAAATTGAAAGGGCAGAAAAAAGCAGAGAGGAGCCACTGGATGTCAAGGCAAACACTTTGGGTTTTTTCAAGAGTTTTGCAGCTTGGAAAAATAGGAACTCATATAGGAGTCATATAGCCAATAATATAGGTGTGTTATTTGATCATATTCTGGGTGTTTTGTACTGATTTGTTAAAAAACAAAAAAATGCATGAGTCTGGGTTACAAAAGGGGCAGAAGTAGGCATCATCTGGAAAGACAAATAAAGAGCATGCATGCAAAGTAGAATAAGACACAATACATTTTAATACTAAACACCCAACAATTAAAAAAAAAAAAAAAGTTGATTAATCTGCAGCTCAGATGAGGAAAAACCCTCACAAATGTTTGGTGAATACTGTTTTCAACATGTGTCCAATGGTAGTGTCAGTGAGTAATTGCACTATTTTTCATACATTCTTTTAAAATAAATTTTACAAAAGCAGAAAATTAAAACAATACAAAAACCCAAAAAGGTCAAAGTGTTAGATGACCTGAGCTATAGGTTTTCTGTTCTGTTGATGATTGATTTGCAGGATAAGTGAAATGGAAATTAAACATTCTCCCAAAGTGACATTAACCATGCAAGTCTGTGATTGTTTGGAAACTGAAAGCTGCAGAAGTACAACCACCCCTGGAGGATGTTCCTTGGCCAACCAACATAATCCTTAATTACTGAGGGCTTTGAAACAATTACCACTCGCTTTCATGTGGTTTGCAGATGGCCACGCACCCTCTCTCCCTCTACTTTTTCTGCTTCTGCCTCTGCAAGCTGTAGCGTTGCCTCATTGCTAATTTAAAACAGATAAATTATTTCCTAACAATGAGGCCGAGTCCACTCACCGAGACGAACCAGCAACCAGCCCAGCGGATCCTGAGCTGGATGGCTCCCAAAGCTGGGCAGAAACCACACAAACCCCGGTCTTCCTGACATGTGGTGGACGCTATAAGAAACAAAAACAAGGGTTAGGAAAGAGGGATGCATCTATCTGGAAGATCTAAAGTAGGAGATGATGAAAACTGGATATGAAATAGTAGAAAGGGCAACAATTGAAGGAAATGGGTAGAAGTGCAGGGAAAGAAATGTGAAAGTAAAGAATCATAAAGCTTGGTTTGAAGAGCACTCTACTTGCAGCCATGTGGCGTCTTTGATCTCGCCAGGAAACTCAACCACTGTCAACAAAAAGTTGCATCAGCCGTCTGTTTGCTACCAGACAGGTCATTCCTTCATGAACTAACCTGGCTCGGTTTGCGTCTTTATTTTTGTTTACCGTCGACAAATTACTCAGTAATACTCCAAATCCTGCAATCAGATAAACGTTCAAAGTCATTAATCTCCAACAAAAGTAAAAAGAAATCTAAATGAATTTGACAAATTTAAAATACAACAACAGAGCAGAGTTGTACCTCTATTTATTGAGGAAAAGAAGAAGAAAAAACACAAGAATGCTTTGAAGTCCATCCGATCATTACGGTGTGTTTTCAACCTATGAAGCAAAAACTAAAATAAACTTTGTCACTTTTTACAGGACTCTGTCTGCAGTCTTTCCCTGGTCACACTCCTCCAGCAGTCATTAAGTAAACTGATGATTTTTAAGTAAAAAACTCTGAAATGCTCCCAATACTCCACTAGGTGGCGAGCGTATCCACAAGAATAAGTAAAAAACAATTTAAAAAAATAAAATTTTACATTTAATCAAAGTTCAATGGTGACATGAACAGGATGCAATGAGATAAACTTATATAAAAAACAGTAAATAACAAATCTTATGTTTGAATTTAAAGCTCAAAACAGCCTACCACTAGTAAACTAGACCGTCAGTATTTAGGTGTAGTTTTAAAATGTTCTCTCACTTTTTTACCACGACCAAAAGGTCGTGTGATGTACTTCCTGTTTCTTTGAGGTCTTCTGCTCATGTTTCGGTCACAAAAATCTTTACCATAGACCTATAACTGGTGCTGGAACCCCAATACAAAGTAAAGGAGAGCCTTGGGATGCAGAATTTAGTGACTGAAGCATGCACAGAAGACCGGAGTCTCAGATCAGATCAGGACTTGACCTGGAAGCTCTAAGTAGCTTGTGGAATTTTGATCATGGAGAAAAAATGAAATGGATATTTTCTGTTTTTTAAAGCTAGCTTCTTCTTTCATACTTGGAAAAAAAGAAGATGTTGCAATCTGCAGGTTTGCCACAAGATGTCACTAAATTATTGACTTTCATTATTTAGGAGAGACTTGCATAAGATGTGGAAAACTTACGCAATTTTACTAAAATGGTGCCATGACATGACATAAGATTACACTTCATAAAGGCATATTTTGATCATTTAGAAGTTATGAATTGTATTTATTGGCAATGAGGACCACACCCACTGATGACATCACTCAAAACAGCAGAGTCACTAAAACCTGATCGAGCAATACTCATTAACATTCTCAAAAACATCATACGTTCAACCAAACAATGTCCAAATTACTTTATGTGCCACAGATGAATGAACATAAATTAAGTGTCCTTACTGGAGATAAATAACTCCTAGAAGACCACTTTACAATGAGCAAATTATCCCATTAAAACAAATATTGATAAAACTATTTTGTCACAAGGCCTGCAAAATCACAGAGTCTGACACTTGTCTTTGCTTTGCACATGTTTTCTGTCTGCAATACAAGAACAAGCATCTGTAATATGTAAAAATGTGTCAAATCCATAAATCTGTTTGCTTAATATTTGTCTGGTAGGGAATCAGTCGAGATGTTTCGTCTCGAGGGATGCTGAGCAAGACCAGCTGAGACAAGCCAGACGTACCAGAGCAGAGAGAGCAGCTGATTACCGCCCTCCCTTACCTCTGTCTGTATGTGTGTGTTTGTTTATCTGATGAATGGTTGGATTAGAAATTCTTTGAAAGTCACCATTAGAGGTAAATCTACTGATTAACATTTGGAGTCAAACTAAATAACTCAGTCAATTCTACAGATAGAGTGTAAGTTTGGTGTGGTGGTGAATGAGAGACATCCTCAACACACAGGCTGTGTGTGAGAACTAGCAGTATTTTATGACACTGCACATCACTTCTCAACATGAGATTATCTTAGGCTCAACAGCACAGAAAGCAGCAGGTGAAATGCATTTCTTCAAGGAATACTCAACTGTTAATTTAGGGTGCCAATGCAATAAGCTTTGAAGCTGCATTATTATTTTCCTGCTCATAATTCTGCCAGAACGTTTGCTTGTTTTGAAACCCTACATCTTTGACGAATACTCCAATACTTTATTTAAGTTTCGTCTGCAGGGTGGTCAGGTGGGATAGGGTGAGGAGGTCGAACATTTGGGAAGGACCTGGAGTAGAACCGCTGCTCCTCCACATCAAGAGGAGCCGGTTCAGGTGGTTTGGACACCTGGTCAGGTCCTTGTAACTCTAAAAATGCAACGTTTTAGCAAAAGGAAAAATGTGTTTCTTTTACAAAGATTAAACCCTGGGTGATCACAAATCACAAGCACCTTTAGATACCATTCTTTGAAAAGTCATTCATAAAATCACTGAGAGACGTGAAGGATGACCAACAAAGCCGCATGATTCACAAAAGAACATGAAAGTGACGAAAAACGGACACAGAAGGTTAAAAAGAGGGACAACCTCAGAGCAAGAAGGTCGCAAGTTCAACCCTGGGACCTTGGGGTTCTCATGTTCTTCCCATTACATGGGTTTTCTCCATGTTCTCCGGTTCCCTACCATGGACCAAAAACATTAATTGGTGACACTAAATTGTCCCTAGGTGTGAGTGAGTTTGAGTTTAGGTATGTCTTGTTTGTCTCTATATGACCCTGTGATGGACTGGTGACTGTCCAGGGTGTCCAGTGGCTCCCAGTGACCCAGAACAGAATAAAGGGGTTTTAGACAAAAGTGAGAGAAATTAAAAAGCACTGGACCTAAAATCGAACCATGTGGAACTCCATGTTTAATTGATTGTTGTTGGGGGTTTTTACCAATGGAAATTAATTCCTGGACTTACATAGAATCCTTGTCTATTAGATACAGTTTGAACAATTTGACAGTCTACTGTATGAAAAGCTGAGCTTAAGTCTAACAATACCAATAAATAAAAAGTTTTAGGTCCATTTTGCACCTGAAGTCCTAAAAAGAGTTCATACTGTGGTTGGATCTCAATACAAACGAGTGTTTTCATGCATGTTTTGCGCATTTCAAAAGTCATAGAACCGAATATAAACAAGCTTTCTAAAATTCTACTTAAAGTGATAATATGCAACTTTTTCATATTTTTAAATCTTTTCCTTGAGCCAGTCTGTGCTAATATGGCCCTTTACCAGTGGCGGTTGGTGAAATTTTTTTGGGGTGGGGCGCATTTTTGCTAGTCAGTTTTCAGATGCGCAAAAAAAAAAAAAAAAAAAAAA
>SSNR01000080.1:2067122-2092045 GCA_006937965.1 Callopanchax toddi
GGGGGGGGGGGGGGGGGGGGGACATATATCTGCTTTTAATTAAGAAGTCAGTAGTGAAGTATATTATCTCTCCATTGACATGTCAAAATGTCCAAGAAACTACTCAGTTTATTTTCCGCTCCATTTTCTGTTAGATTTACAGTCTGTGTAGTATGCATCCACACAAAGTACTACCATCACCTTCAGATATGTTATAGACTTCAGAACATTTTACAGACTGTTTAACAGCATTACATTCGCACACAGAACACATATTAGCCTGTTCTCTTTTTATACTCACTCACCACAAACCTCAACCTGGATATGCATCACCTACACCTTCAACACAAGTAAAGTTCTCTTGAAATCCATTTCTGAAGCGTTAGACGATGCTGTAGTCATCTGCATAGAAAAGCATACACACACGCAAAAAGTGTTGAGGTTTTCACTCCTGCAGCCCCAAACCTAAGTAAACATGCTAGCTTCCAAACCATACGCAATCACACTAAAGAGGCGTGTCGGACAAGGCCTGGCGTTATGCTTTCTCAGCAGCGAATGAGAGATTTGAGACAAAAGAGAGAATTTGTGGGTGAGTTTTCTACATATGTGAGAGCATGCTGAATGTTCTTGTTCGTTATGTCTCTGTTTGATAGCCTTCAACAACAACAATGGCACTGTTCGGGATGGAGAAAGGGAATAGGATGCCTTAGTTTGCAAAGAGAGAAACAAAGTGGAGAGACCAACCAGATGAGGGGGAAAGACATTCCCTTTGATCAGAGATTTAAGGTTTGCTCGATGATTCACACGATAACCACCTTCCTCACTGTCTGGCTTGCTAGTAGCCTGCTCTGTTGCTCAGCTGAAAAACAAAGGCAGAAGTCATCCATCTGGTTGCAGTTTGGATCCTGTGCCAGATTGAGTGGGAGTGATATAGAGACCTCCAAGGGGCCTACAACAACAACAGCTCACACTCGAGAAGACTGGTCGCATATTTCCAGCTACTGTAGCAATAAACATCCTCACAGACACATAGGCTTGTATTAAGAGACATCCAAGAGCATATCTCTTCAATATTTGCTGAGCTGACCAGTTTTGTTGTGATGAAGGTTGGAATGGTTAGATATGAGAGGTCAAAAGAATCTCCCATGGCGGGAACAGTGATGGCTTGTCCTGTGTTTTCATTTTTTCAATGAAGTTTGCCTCTCCACACCTGTGGAACTAATACCGAGCCACTAAACTCCGATGTCCTGTGAAAATATTTGGTTGAATGTGAGAGCGGGAAAAGGGGGCGTGAATCCTCTCGGAGGTTCATACCTAAAAGCTGGCGTGTCGTTTGGCTCGGATTTAGGGTTTCCATTAAACGGCACGTTTGGAGAACAAGATAATATCTTCGGCAGAGTCTCGAGAATTCCTTCTCCTGCTTTTCCCATATCTCATTGAAGAACTCAAGCCCAAGAGAAATCCACTGTAATTCTGTTGTAGTGTAAATATAGGCTGACTGAAGCAGTGATAACCATTCAGCATACATGTCACTAACAACTTAGGCATGTTTTGGACCAAACTTTTCACAGCCTTGGGAATATTTCCATATATTAAAGTCAATTAGGAGCTCTTTGTAAGTTGAGAAACATCTGTCCTTGGTGTGCCTGAAACCTCTTTAAAGCCCCCAGAAGTTCTTCAAAAATGCACGGCTTTCTTGCTAAAACATTTTTTCTCCTTTTTGTTCTCACCCGACAACAGTGTTATGCCAAAGGTTTTATGAGGGCAGCAGGGAAAAGGAGCCAGAATGTGGTATGGAAATGGGCCTGGTAGCATTAGGGGATTGGTTGAGGCTTTCCACTGATGCGAACACTCCCCTCTGTTTCTCACTCCTCGTTTTTTTGAAGTCAGGGATGGTTTTCTTGAGGCCTTTCTGATGTAGTGGTTAAGCCTGCGAGTGTGAATTGTACATGTCTCTTATTACATTTTTTTGTTTAATTTTTGCCAAGTAGACAAATATGTGCCAAAGTCCAATATATGCCATTCATGTTATGTAGGCTTTCTTTTAGAGCCAAGGCAAAGGCATGGCTGTGGGAAGGGCGGCAAGTTTGGCAAGTGACTCCGTTATGTGGTCCAACAGAAAACAAATGGTGGAATTGAAAGAGCATTTGATCCACGGTCCTCACATGATGAATGAATACAATTCTAGTAATCTTATTACTTTTTAATAACACCAAAAAATGATCAAAGCTTTTCCCTAACCTTCAAACATCTAATTATCTACAACAGGGGTTCCAAAGGTTGGTCATAATTAAAGGTCCTCGGATAACCTTCAGAAATAAAGTATATTGTATTGCTAGTGGCCATTTATTTTTTTATGTTAATTATTACAAATAAAAAAAACTGTAGTCAAATTAAAATATATATTAATAATTTTTTGTCATTCCTTTGACTAATAGGGTTAAGTGTGACAGTTTGGGTCACAGGCCTCTGCCAGTATTGTTTTATGGATACATTTGGGAACTGGCACTGTATTTTTAAAATGTGCTTTGGGTGTTTGGTTCAGTATTGATGAAAATATCCAAACATTTAGGTCCACAATCAAATACAAATTTCCATTAGTCAACATTTTGTTTCACAAATGTAAAGCCTTCTCTTCACTTTAATCAAGATACTCTCTTCCAGTCTGTTGCAGGTACACCTCTGAACCATTAAGAGAGGCAGGAATAGTTTGGAGCAGCTGTGCACAGGCTTTGGAATGAGAGATTTCTAACATACGTATTGCTTTATGTCAAGTTACACATTGTATGTCCAGGTGTTCTGCTCCCATGTCTTCATTGGACATAGAAGAGTTGATTGGTGTAGACGCTGCAGCGGTTCAGATCCAGACCGGTTTTGTCTGACATGGAGATGCACCTCGTCACACCCCCTCCCCCTGGACTGGAAAGCTGCACCTCCGATTGCGTGGAGCGGATCGTGCATGTCGGTATTGCTTTGTTGGATCAATTAGGTGTGCGTGAATGCTTTTCCCACCTGGAAGATTGATGACCAGAGGGGGGTCATCAAAAGCAGAGGGGGGGTAAATCCCCCCCCCCCCCCCAAATGCTTCACTTGTCTTGTCTTTTTGGCACTACACTGGTTTTTTGGCAGACATAATAAATTCCTGCTAGCCTTGACCCCTGGATTCACTGGAATGGCTATTTGGCACTTTATATCTCGCAGTTATGGCTACTTTTGTTTGTAACCATAGAAACCCATGTAAATAACCATGTAAAGAAAAACTGACAGTGATGTCTTGAAGTTTTTTCAAGACGGCAGCAAAACACTATGATCTATCAGTCCCGTTGGATGTGAAGCTCCATTTTTCCAAACTGAGGCTGATAAGGAGGCTAGCTACAATGAATGAGATTGTAATCATTTGAAACTTTAACACAAAAACACATTTTAAAATGCCTGTAACATTTATTTATTTTGTCCCTATATGGAGCAAGCAAAGTACTGTATACATTGGTGAGGCAACTTTTATTCTAACTGGTTCACCCACCTAGTTAGAGCTGGTATAGTTCTGTTTCTGGTTGGTGGTGGCATGTCCTTTTTGCTTTCAACATCTTTTTTCTAATTATGGCAAGTCATTATTTGAACAAGAAAAAAAATCATGTCTAGTAGAAAATTACTTTACTGATGATGTTTTCAGAGAAACAATGATCTCACGCTAAAGGGTCGACCTTTATTACCTCGTGGTTTAGGCCTTTTAATGAGGGTCATTGATCTAATTCTTTTCACAAACACACACTTTTCTAAACTGATTGCAAACAACAACTGCAAGACGGGGTGAACAAACACCACCCCTGAATGTGTCTGACATGAGAACCGACCTTCTGAACCTTTCAAGCACTTTGTAATTGGTTACATTTCCTGGGTCACGATGGGTCACGGTGCACGTGCAGCTGTAAGCCTGGAGGCGGTGATGGTCTGGTGGGTTTTGACTGACAGATGCTTAGCAGGTGGGCAGACGCCAGTAGAAAAAAAAGTGAAGGTAAAAAGTAGGCTGAAAGTTCAAAGAGAAGCTTAACTGTTCGCCTGCTTCTAGGGTCACATTCCTCCCTTGGGTAGGCGTTGAAATTCCTCCAGAGATGCTGGAGGACACGTTGTGGAGAGAATGTAGAGGTTTGTAGTCCAATTCATTCATTCTGATGTTGAGAAATGTTCAATCAGGTTGAATCAGAGGCGGGGAAAGCATTCACTTAAAGCTACCAGTAGGCACAGACAAATAACATGGCTGTGCGCCTGAACACAGTCCTCAGACTTTAATCTTTATTCCTCTTTGATATCAAAGACAGAATTGCTAATGTGGGAGGAATGAAAGGAGAAAAGGGAAAGAGTTATAAATAAAAAGGAGGAGGGGGTGGGTAATGGGGAAATAATTGGGGAAATATGGTTTCCAACGCTGCATTTTTTGGTGAAGCTTAGAGACGTTTTCAGGTCTGCAGATCAAACGGCGTAGAGCTCTTTATGTTCTCCGACCACAGTGAATGAAAAAGCTGAGGTTTCCTGCAGCGGCCTGCACTCCGTCATCCAAAGTCCTCGAGCAGCTCTCATTTTCTGACTCCTTCCTTCTTTTTCTAGGGTCTCTCGTTGTTTAAGCTGCTTTAAGCTTAAACAACGTCATCCTGGACTTTGCACCATTTGGTTGGAAACTATTCAAATCCCCTATTAGCATGTGGATGACATTGTTTGGTCCTTTCTCTAGTATATGTACTACTAACTTTCATTTTAGAGAAAGAAAGAGAGAATAACATCAAGAAAACATTAAATATGACTCTGTATGGTCATAGAGACGTTTTAAAATCAGCTGCTTGTAAAATCTGATGGATCATTGTATCCCACAGGAAATCACACACATTTTCTTCTACCCTCACTTTCCTTTCCTTTCTTACTTTGACAGGTTGGTCATTTATGTTTGTTTGAAGTAAAATCATGGTGTAGAGAAGTTTAGTTTACAGGAAGCTGTGACCCAGGTCCACCCTGTGTGATGTGGCACACCAAACACTAAAGTTATTGTCCTGCATAGCCACAGTTTCTCCATCTGCACAACTTGAGGGGTGAAAGCTGAGGGAAACATGGATTTATTGATTTATCTGCATCTGCTTGCTACAGCTACTTGAAATAATTGTTTGTACTCATAGGTTACTTTTCAAATTCCTTTTTTTTTTGTAACTGGGGATTTACTAGTACACATATACTTAATAGATCAGCTAAAATATGAGGCATTTAGTTTGAACAAATCTGACTGCCTTCTTTATTATCACACATGGAGACATGAGTTCCAATAAAAATCCTTCCAAATAAGAGCCTCTGGCAAATGCGCAAGCTTAAACATTTAAATATTTAACATTTGAAGGTCAATAAAGTTACATGCACTATCCTCCTTGTTAAAAGTTAATGCTACTTTTAGAATTTAGTAAATACAGACAAGGAGCACAGACATTAATTAAAGCTAAAGACCTAAAAGACTTAATCACTTCATCAAGTGGCTAATGAGATATTTTGAAACAAGATGGACTCTAGCAGTCAATGCATTAAACATAGATCTCTCACAATGCAGCACTCAAAGTATGC
The DNA here is from genome assembly GCA_006937965.1 of Callopanchax toddi. NCBI lineage: Eukaryota > Metazoa > Chordata > Actinopteri > Cyprinodontiformes > Nothobranchiidae > Callopanchax > Callopanchax toddi. Next base: position 2,072,700 of record SSNR01000080.1, read on the forward strand.
AATGAGAATGAATCTACCACATCGACATTTATCTCAATTTAAGTCAAATTGACTGATTTTTAGCAAATATTTGTGTTTTCTGTGGTCAGTTGGCTGTGGCAGCCATCTTGAAGTTAATCAGTTGTAGATGCATGCAGGTTTTTGAGTTTTATTCTAGCAAACAGGGTTGACTCTAACAGTTGACGGAAAGCACTCAGACTCATAGGCATTGTTCTTTGCTTATCTGGCCCAGGGTTGGGTAGGACCAAGCATTCCACCATTCTCCAATCAAGAACCATGGTGTCAGATTTGGAGAAGCCGATTCCAGCCACCTTGCTGCAAACCTCCCCAGCTAGAGCCGACGATCAAAGCTTAGCTAAGAGGACCACGTCGTCTGCAAGAAGCAGAGCTGAGATCCTCCTGCCACCACTATTAGTTTTTTATTGTTGTGTGTGTTTTCTCAGCTTATATGTTGCTTGTAAATTCATTGAAAGTCCTCAAAAATCAATTGGTTTCCATGCTGAGGAAAACCCTAGACAGAGCAGCGTGCCTATCAACCAGATGTTTCGGAGGCCTCGCTCTATTTTCGAACAGTGCACCTAAGACGGCAGCGCCAGTCTCAGCATCTGCTCTGATTTACTTGCTCTGGATAGATAGACCCTGCTTAAGGACCTCTACCGCCGCCTCTCAACATCTCGTCATCCACCCACCAGGAAACTCCAAGGATGTGTCTCATTCCCGTGTCTGTGGTGTAAGTTTTATTCCTCTTTAATGCTCACAGTCCTCCCACCGACCCTCCCGTCCCCTTCATCTGCCAAGAGGAGACAAAGAAGCTGCTTCAGCCCTCCTTTGGTATGGTGATTATCTAAGTGAGGGCCAATGAATCTAAACTAACTCCAGACTCTCAAGAATGTCCTCTTCGTCTGACTGCCAGGTCTGAGATAAACACATCTGATTATGAGAATCACCTTCATCAAGCCGCCATGTTAGACAGGTTCATATGACCTGACTGAAGTACGGCACATAGATTCAAAAACACAGAACATAAACAATCAGATGATTATTATGTATCCTCACAGAGGCTGGATGTTTGGGTTTATTGGGTCTTGGCAGCGCTGCAGGAATTCTGTGAGGCAGGTGAATGAGGAAATGAATTTCAGTCAACACTAGACAATATTCTAAATGGTTATCCTTGCAATTTTTTTTTTGTCTCTTTGTCCTCATGAACTCCACTCAAGTTTTTCCAGCCCATTAATTGCAAATGTTCCAGATTTTCCCGTCAATTGTTGGACTCTCCTTGAACCCTCCCTGGCTGATAATGTTGCCCGCCGCCGCCTTTCATCTTCATCATCTTGTCTAATTGCAGCTGGAACATTCCTCTGTGTGTGTCTCTGATCACTTTCCGATAACAGGGCCAAGGAGATAAGAGCGAAAGAATGAGAAGATCTGCTTCTAATATAAAGGAAGAAGCCGGTGTAATAAAGAACACAGAAGTCGCCCTGATTAGCGTTAGGACAGTGGACAGGTGTTTACATCATGGGTGGGAAGGTCAAAGGGACAGAAAGTATCAGAGAGAAGCTCACTCTCTCTTTCCCGACGGGATTGTAAGTTTTAAGGGAGGAAATGATGCGTTAACCCTGTGTCTATGAGGCACGTTCCTCATGTCCTCCTCTAAACTGATTTATCTCTAATCTCCTTTTCCTACTAAACAACCATAGAGCTGCGTTTCTCATTCACTTCATTTAATCAGATAATACATGCAAGACCTGACAAATATAAGGCGATGCTGTAGTTATTTTACCAGAGTAAAACTCATTTTTATTCCTCTTTATTTGTTTTCTATTGGTCACAGTCTTTCTTGGCGGTAGATTTCTAACAAGCTTTATCATTTCAAAGGTATGGACTGTATCAGGATAGTGCTTTTCTAGCATTTTTAGACCAAAAAGACTAAAACAACACTTTACACTCATTTCTGTTAGTGATTTTCTTATTGCAGATCAGGATTGGGTTTAGTGTCTTGCCCAAAATGCATCTCCAAGTAGTAGCCTGAGCCACATCATCATGTCATATCATGTCTTTTTATAAAGGCATACTATAGAGTTTGGCTTGTTTTTAGCACCCCCTAGTGTCTGTTTTAAATCACTGTTGTAAAAACGAGCTGTTGACCAGTCCCCTCGCTGAGCACCTGTGCTTTCAATCATCAGATAAAGAATTTCTTTGTTTCTTTGGAGGCTCGAACATGATACAGTAGATCTTTTATATAGATATAGATGTCTGCGTCTTCAGCTCGTCTGTTCTTAGCAGGTTCTGATAAACATGGATTGCCATAAAGCATTACTGCTTCTCGCGAGATACGTGACTTTGTTAGACTTCAGGGCACCGGACCGGAGACTCTGAAGTTGTAGGTTTGTATTCTAGACACCAGCATCAGATGGGGCTGAGTGGCTTTTCATTAACCCTGTAACCCCAAGTTAACCCCAAACTGATAAGTGTGCCTTTAAGAGATGTAGAGATGTGAATTAGTGCTACATAAATAACCAGAATACCCAACTGGAAAAGGGTTAAGGGTGAGTCGCTGCTTCAAATAGAGGAGTTCAAGCAGCTTGGAGTTATGTTCATAAATGGGGGACTGATTGGTTAATTGGAGTAGGTTTGGCAGCATTTGCCTCACTGTGCTGGGATAAAAAGAGAGCTGCACCAAAAGGCAACGCTATTAAGCTACAATCCAACTGTCAACTTGTAGTCAGATTAAGGTGTTGACTGAAATTTGAGTACAATTGGCTGAAATTTGCTTTTTTCAATTAATGATAGGGCATTATAGAGCAGAGTGAGGAGCTCAGGACTTTGTTAGACCTCAGGAGGTAGTTTGGACATCTGATAAAAGTTCCCTCTGGATGTTTTCCTAAACAGGTGATTTTGAATAGGCTTGGTGGTATCCAAATTTTGATACTGTTAAACTTCCTCCACATTTTTCTCCAATTACTGTGACCAGAGTTGGACTGGGACCATAATTCAGCCTGGGCTTTTTTCGGTCATGGCTGCCACCATGAGCACTTACAGCTGATGTTCAGATTGGATGGCTACGTTGTGGGTTGTCCCGGGAGTTTTTAGGCTAGATAACAGTTAAGCTGTTAATATTCAACGTTTCAAATGCATTATAAGTGACAGTAAGGTGATGTAGAATTGCTGCTAGCATGTGTTGTATGCATGCACAGGTTAAAGCCACACATCTTGAGTCCCGGCAGCCGTTTCTCAGTTTAAAATCACAAGTTAAATCAGGCATCTAGTAACACGTTTGTGTGAAATGAGACTGGGCAAAATCCCAACACTCCACTTACGTACGTGTCATGAGCGTCTGACACTCCTCAGAGCTCCTAATGCCGTCTGGTCTGACCCACAGTGCTCCCTAGTTGCTCTTATAGCCTTCATAGGACCAGACGTGTGCTTACTGTACAGCGCCCGTGGGACATATCAACTGGTTTTCTCACAACTTTTACATGGCCCAATGTGTACATTTCAGCTTCTTTTATTCACGTCATGGTCTAAAAGCAGACTGGTTGTGACTGCAAAGATGTAGCTACAGTAAAAAGTTCACTTACCACATCTTTGCTCCTCTGACACCAAGCCTTCTGCAAGTTACATTTAGGACAGTCGTGAAATATGATGACATTAAATACCAGGGAAGACACGTTTTAGTTTTACAACTCTACATATGCAGAACGTGCACACACACACACACTGTTGTGTTTATACACTGGGAGTAGATTTTTTGGAGGTGTGAGGCCAGAACTGGCAGGGTCTTCTTACATAGCCAGCAGTCTTAGCCAGCTGCTAATAAAGACTTGCATTGATCCTGATGGGTGGGGTGGGCTTCAGCGTGGACCACAGTCAGAGCGAGCTGTGCTCTGCATGCTGGTGGTCTGAGCGAGATGCATGCATGCTTGTAAGACTATGAGGTGCTTTGTGTGCTCTTTTCAGCTAAAGACTGGATTCTTTAAAAGAAACTACCAGCTGGAGCTTTAAGTGGGTAATCAATCAACCAGGGACCAGTGAACTGTTAATGGTCCTGAAGTTGAATTGAAATCATCCAATGAACATTCGTTTCAGATGTTAAAGGATGAGTGAACAAGTGATTTAGGAACAGAGAGGAAAAGGTTTATTCATTCTCCGGAGTATGGAAACAAACTTAGAAGATTTAGACAAGTGGCTGTTTTTCTATCGCAACACCAAGTAACCAATCTAAAAAATATTATTTTATCTAAAATTTATATGTTTAAAGATTCCCATGCATCAGCGCTAACACAATCACAAAAGTACTCAAGAACCCATTCAAGAGATTATTTATGACATCCCAGCTCACCTATTTCTCTCCTGTTGTGAGGCTGCTGAATGCTCTTCATGACTTCTGTATCATAACTTTTATCATTCTTTTGTTTGTCTGGTACATTTAATGTTTAAACAACACAACTTTTGAAAGATGAACAGTACATACTTTTCTTAAAGTTCTTAAAGGTATATTTTGGTTGTTTTGAAGTGTTTTTTAATTTAGTAAGGAACATACCCACCGGTGACATCACTCAAAGTGAGCGGAGTTTCTAGAAACAGGAAGATGACCTCTGACTGAAGTAATACTCATGACTAGTCAGATTGAGGAGACGCTGCTGCCAAATGGTGAAAAATGGGTGGCTAATTTTGGGGTATTTACACCAACTCTTGCTTAAAACAGTCTAATGTGTTAGAACGCTATATTACCTGTTTTTACACCTGCAGCAGCATAAACAACAAAAAATATACAAATGGCCTCATACAAAATTATAACCAACCATCCAAACCAACTAGGTTTAAAACCAACCAACCAATCAAGATTAAGGAACAAGCATCCAAGAAAAACCAAAAACAACCAAACAAGTTTAAAAACAACTAACAAATCGAGAATAAAAATCAACCAACCAATCAACCAAAATTAAAACCAACCAGCCAGTCAATCAGCTGATATTAAAACAAATTATCTTCTTCCATTTCTGCAAGGTTCTGGAGGGAAACCCTTCCCAGTAACACTCTCCAGCTCCTTCTGGGAGATCAGGTGAGTTTCACTGCGTTTGCAGCAGATACTGCTAGATGCACCTTTAAGTAAAAAGCAGTGACATTCTAAATATACCTTTCGAGGACGGATTAATGCAAACGGAGGAGGTAGTTTTGACTGAGAAGGACGTACATGGAGCCTTCCTCACTGGCGACCCATCTGAACTGAACTGAAGAGATGGCTCGAATGACGGATAGAGTAAGAACGTGATATTATGAGAGGCAAATGAAAAAGTTCATGCATGTATTGCATTGAAGTTAATCCCAGAGTGGACAGTGGTAAATGTTAGTCATTACAGTATGAACTGAAAAAGAGGGGAATTAGCACCCAAACAACAGATAGCGGGAGCTAACGCTAACACTGTGCCCGACTACAGCTGGGTAACATTCCCGTCTGTACTGGAGATGTTTGATTATGGCTCCGTTGATCAACTCCATAGCTCACTTTGGACACAACGATAACAGCGACAGCAGTGACGGTGATTCTGACAAAGAAATAGGTATACCACTGTCATGCTCATTGACTTTACCGGGCTTTGGAAACGGAAGAAAAAACGTCCCTCTGGCAAACGCTCAGGATATCAGACCTGCATAAACCCCAACAGCAGTGCTTTGTTCCTGCTCTATTAATCATTGTTTCTGAGATTAATAGCAAAAATATGCCGCTTTTAGTTGTTCGTCCCACCATAGAGTAAACAAAAAAGGGTGCAGTGTTGTCCTAGAGGCCATCCCATGATGCTCTGCGGCGTGACGTCAAAATCTATTCATGGGAACTCACTTATAAATGGGACAGCAACAAACGGCCACAAGTAGAAATTCTGGAAGCAGCACTTTATCACTGGTTTATTTCTTTGGTTTTATTGCATAATTATAGCATGACAAAGACCAGCATCCACTGATCTGATTAGAAACAAAATATGAGATAAACTGTTACCATCAGGAGAAAAGCTGAAAGAGATTTTCAATCTGTTAGAATTAAATCATCACAACTTGTTGACAGTGGTAGTTTTTAATCAAAAGTGACATAATTTCCCTTTTTTTTTTGTTTACATTTTTAATCTAGTGGTGAGAAAGTTTTCATATGTTCTCATCATTCTTCCAAGACTTACCAAAATTGCTAATTAGGAATTCCCTATACAATATAACTCCAACAACCTTAAACTTCAGTCTGTCTGTTTTCTGAGTTGTCTTTTTGCCAGAGAAGGCCACATTGGAGCCTTCAGCCCGTGGTGCAGTCGGTAGCCTTTAGCACAGAGGCATTTCAGCTCCTTCAAGGGGATTTAACCAAGATTTCCTGCTCCTTATTAAATTATAATCTCTTTTCTATTTGTCCTTTTCTCTATCCTCTCTCCATTTTCAACTGAAAAATAGGCCTTGCTTCCTGTTGCATTGCCAGTTCTTGTGTTTGTTTGTGCGTGTGTGTGTGAAGTCACTTTAGCAGAAGAAGTGTGTGAGATGTTTGGATGTGTCTCCAGTAGCAGAGGAGAGCTCAGGTTTTTAAGCTTTCCCTTTCCTCTTTTCATCTCCTTGGTTCTGCTTTAGCCTTTTGTGATGACTTCATGTCTGCTTCACGTTTATATCTTCTTCTTCTGTTGCTTTAAACTTATTTAAAACAGCACAAGGGGCTTTATTCTTGACCTCTCTTCTATCACAAGCGAGAGAATCCAGTGCCAGTGTCTAAGAGCGTGAGCCACAACAGGGTGGGTTTTTCAGCGAGTGTAAAATTGCAGATCCTTCAAAAGGGGTTTCCTTCCTGGAAGTCAGCCCTAACTATATGTGCATCTTAGGAATTTATTTTTCTTCAACTTTGGATTTGTTGTCATCATGATTATTTTGCCACAAATTGAGGGAATTACCAAGATGAAATGGACTGCACAACTTAATTCTGGGGACTCTGAGGAAGATTGGGAACTGTTCATGTTGAAGCTTGTTTGGAGCTCTTTTATTTAGCTCAATGTTGTTGGTTTTTTGATTTCTTAAATCTATTTTTCCCAAAATCTTACGAGATGCTGCACTAGCAAAAGTCATCCTTGGAACGTCTGTTGAGTGATACTGGACAGTAACAACATACAAAACAGTTCAAACAGAGACTTCTGAGAATGTTGTCCTTTTTTTTTTTTTGTTCTAAATTTTAAAACCTACATTAACATTTTTGAAGAGTCTGCTAACTTGCATTAGAATTAAAAGTAAAAATGTCAAAAAGAGCCAAGACCAACCCTAACTTCAAAATCCAATATGGCTGCCTCGCACATAAAAGGTGGCGATAGCTGCAGAAATACATGTTCTATTTCAACTCAGTTGGACTGTATCTCTTTAAATTAGTTGCATTTCCTGTACTGTGCAACCTGTGTTAGTAAACATGTTGCTAAAGTGTGTAGACATTCATCATTAGCTTAATTGCTAACAGCGTTACCTAACGTCGTTCTTTTATCAGTAATGGAGTAATCTAATTACGTTTCTGTCATGAGAACGCCATACAGTTACTGAGTATTTAATGCAGCGTGTTACTTTTGTGATGTTCTCTCCATTAATGAGTCCGTAGGTTCAGTCCTCGTGGTTTTATTAGAACATTAAAAGCTATACTGCCACGCCAAAAACAGTTCAAAACAACCAAACCGAGATGTTTCCTGTTCTGTCGCTCATTCACTTCACCTATTGGGGTAAAAGACTAGAATGTGCTTGTGAGGTGTAAATTACTCATGAAAACAGAGAACAGAAAAATCTAAATTCTTTATATACCAAAAAAAGTTTTTTAATAGTAACGCAAAAAGTTAGTTTCCCTGCAAATAGCTACTTTCATTATAGAGTAATCCTGTACCTAACTCGGTTACTTTTTGGAACAAGTAATAACTATAACTAATTACTTTTTGGAACAAGTAATAACTATAACTAATTACTTTTTGAAACAAGTAATAACTATAACTAATTACTTTTTTAAAGTCGTTCCCAACACTGATTGCTAATGGTAGTTAGCTTGATTACGGAGGACAACAATTAGCTACCAGTGTTTAGATTTGAAGGTGTTAATTTGAGTTTGACAGCAGTCCTATAGCCAAGTTCAGACATTCAGAGGTAAATATAATGCCCATTTCAATGGTTTTTCAAGATATTCCCTTTAAAGTCCCAAACTGCTAAAGTGATTCTAGCAGTGCAGTGCATGTGGGTCAACAAGCTTCCGTGGCCGTGTGAGTGCTTCTTTGCAGTGCCCCCAGCAGGATGTGAAGCTCGTCAGTGTGTGATCAGTATCGCCGTATTACAGTCTGCAAAGACGGGCTAGAGACCTCGTAGGCCACGCTTATGCGAACCAGTTATGTGCACCCCTGTCTATAAACCATATATACACTCTATGACTAAGCTAATGACACGAGGAGGGAGTAATAAACTATGGTCAAAGTTTTTAGGACTATTAGCAAAGTTTTTTAGACTTAGACCAGCAGTAGTTGGGATCACAGGCCTCTGCAACTTTTGTTTTGTGGGTCACACACCAGAATGTTGTGGAGTCATTGATGTATTTCTGTTATTTTCCTTCTGTTCCTTTTTAAACTACATAATTCTCCCAGCATTCCCTCCCTATAGCCCTGTTCTAAGTACTTTCCCCTCCACCTTCACTGCTTGGTTGAAATTAACAGCAGGAAAAAGAATCGCCTTGCTTGGTCTTGCTTTGGCAGCAAACAATAAGAGTATTCACACCGGCAACGAGCAGCTCTGAGAGCAGAGGGCTTAGGGACCACAGACGGGATGGGGGGGGGGGTAAAGAACTGAATTTGCCAGTCGAGACCTACAAGGCCACGAGGCAGAGCGATCGCTCTGATTTACAGGAGATCACGTTACTGGATGTCCTCGAGGTTTTCCCTCCGAGGTGAGGTCATCTCCACAGTGCCCTCTAATGCACAGCTCCCTTTATGGCCGCGTGCTCCACATCTATAAATCTCCTTCTTTGCATTTGTTTCTTGTTTTTTCACAGCTTTTGGAAAAAAACTACAAAGGTGGTAAAGTTACTCTCTGCAGCTTGCTGTCCTGCCACACCAAAAGTCAGAACATTTATTGGTTTGGAGAGGTGGAAGCAGACGATTATTTTTCTACTCTTTCTTCTCGATTACCTAATCAGGCGCTTGTATGGAGTTTAGGTGCACCAGTGGGGCAGGCGGTAAAGGACGCTGTCTGTATTTGTCTCCAGACTTCTCACTTTTTCCCGATTCACCCCCTCCTCCCTTCCTTTCATCCATCTATACTGTTACCCACTTCCTCACAGGTCAGGAGGTAATTTGGGATGTTTAGCAAACTTTCTCAGTGTCTCAAACAGATGAAATGATGGAGCATGAATCGACAGCGCAGCAGTCTGGAGGTCTTCTCACTGGCCTGAAACGATGTCTGCTCCGAGACGAGGAGCAAATACGGGTGAAACTCACGTGTGTGACATGTAACACACGTGTCACTAATTAGCCTCACTTTGACTGCTTCACCTTTTGTCCCACACACAATCGCTTTCATCTGTACAGTACATCAGCCCCTATATTACTATGAACATGTCTGCTTCTGCACTCAGATACGTCCCCATGGGTTTTAAACGTGTTTCCTCTAATGATGTCATCATAAGAAAGGAAAACATCCCTTCTGACCTCCTCATTTCTTTCTTCTCAGTTTCCTGACACTCTTACTGGTTATCGGAGCATCAACGTAACCCTTCCATGAATGTCTCCTAACTGTTTCTGCATTTCCCACTTCAGTCTTTAGGGATCTCAGAAAAATAAATTCAATCTTCACAAGTACCGTTTCCTCATGACGTTCTTCTTGTTTCCTTCATTTGGATTTGTGTGTTTTCATTCTAAATTAGTGTGAGTTACTGAAACAAGATCTTCAGTTCTTGCAACAATAATTACAATCATGTCAAACTCTCTGTAGTTGAGCAACAGGTGTTACTACTTAAAAAATATTACCAGGAATGGCACTAGAAGAAGAGTTGTGTACAGGCAATCTATTTTTAGACCACGTAAAAGCAAAACCTCTGCTAATCTCTGACTTTGTTTGTAGTTTATGTAAAATATGAAACAATTTGAAACTTTTTGGGTGTTCTCCAGTCATGTAGATCAGTAGTCCCCAGCATTTTTGCACCATGGACCTGTTTAGTATACGTGGTCCTTAGCAGCACCCCGCAATAAGAAGTGAAGCTTACAGAGCCACTCAGCTCTGCAGCTTGTCAGTAGGTGATTGTGGGCTGGAGGTTTGATACCACGATGTGACACACCGGCCTGATATTTCGGACGTGATCAATAAATTTAAGAAAAAACGTTTTATTCAGTTTTTGTGACGTCTTGGTACCAAATGATCCACAGACCGGTAGCAGTCCGTGGCCCGGTAGTTGAAGACCTCTGATCCCTGTTGAAAGTGACCTGCTTAGATACCCTACAGCTCTACCTGTACAACATGCTCTGCCTGTGACTAGTTACAAACATCAGGATGTGCACGACTGGTGCTGTGACATCTATAGTGGCACAAGTTGCCATTTGTGAGGACAAAAACAAGAAGTATAAATCAAGTTTTAGGCCCTTAGAATTCAATTATCTTTTAAAAAATCTGCCAGAATGTGAATGGTCTTTGTAGGGTCTTGGGAAGATTTCTGAAGAACACAGTGGGATTCCGTTTGTACTCGACAGAGAAAGTGGTGGAGGGTTTTTGGGCATGCATAAGCATATCAGGGTCCTAGCATGTTGGCAGGAGTGGGCCACAACTATTAGTGTGACTGGACTATCTGAAGCAGAACTGTTCACGCTGGCCACATCTTACTGTAGCACTGGGCTAGTGTGGTGTGATCTACACGTAGCAGCATCTGGATGCAGACTCGAGCCAGAATGGGACTTTGCATGGTGCGATCATACAATCTTTAAAAAACGTACCCAATAGAACCTTTTTAAAGGCTTGGTTCTGATGGGTCAACGGTATCGTTCCTGTACTCTCAAGTTTGGGTACTTGTTTGACTTCTTGTAGTTAAATGTTTTTACCTGTAGTGGTTGCATATTGACCTAGTTAATTTATTCATTCTGTGCCCTCTGTGCTAAATATACACTGCTGTTGTCTGTTTTCAAAAACAGGAGAAACTGTGACCACAACTCAAACATTATGCCGTGATCTGACACCTCAAAGTGGTGCTAGGGCTGATGGAAGGATGACCTCATCTGAATCAAGTTAAATAAGAGACCAACATACTCCCTTAAACCGATATTCAGTGTGAGGAGGCCGAATAAGAGCCGTGTTGTTTGATATTTCCTCTTTCAGTCATTCAGTGTCACGACTAAAAACTGCACAGACGTCAATGAGTCCAACAAGCTAATGCAACCAATGGAAAAAAAGAAAAAATCAGCTGTTTTAGTCATATTTTAACTTTGATTATGTTGCAATTATTTTACTAAATAGGCAATGAGGTTTAGGGCTGCATGGTTAGTCTAAATTAATATTACCGTAGGTCTAAGAAAGTGTGTGAAAGATTATGTGTCTTGTTTGACTCTGTGTGTCCCTGTGATGGATGGATGGCACTGAAATGTGTCTCTTGCAAAACTGGAAAGTCATATTTAAGGGTTTTATAGGTAATTATTTATCTACAGCAAGAACCACACCCACCAGTGACATCACTCAAAGTGAGCCAGGGTTCTTGAAACAGGAAGTTGTCCTCTGACTGGAGCAATATTCAGATCGGCAGAGACGCTGCTGCTGAATGGTGACAAATTAGTCATACTTCTGCATCAGAACACTATATTACCTGTTTATAAACATCCACAATTTTGCATGAGACCTTTGTTTATTTTGTTTCAACCGAACAATGTCTGAATTACATGTTACTGTATGTAAAGCTGCAGCTGCTGCTAAATACATGGTCTCATGCTATTATAGAGGTTTACAGGCAATATCACAGAAAAGAGTCACTGTTTGTGATTAAACAGTAAAAAAATGGCAGATTTTACATACCGGTACAAAAAGTTCTCAATAACAGCCAAAATAAACCAAAAACATAATGGTGGATAAGTAAGTGCGTAACGATTCATGTTGTGCAAGAAGCTGATTCTAGAACTGTTTAACGTTTTAACGTGATCATAAAATGACATAATTTAAAAAAGTTTTGTTCAAAATGAACTTTTCATAAGAAAATGGCAAGTCAGTAAAAATGTAGGAGGAAAAATCCAGACTAGAGTTATCATAATTCATGTTTCAATGGGTTTTAACTGGATTTTATTTTCTACAAAATAAAACAGCTGAATAAACATCATCCGTGGTGATGATTCCACGCTTCATTGCCAGGGGAAATATCACTTTTTAAACATAGATTAAAGGCTTTTATGGCTTTTTAAATGTTATTATATTTTTTAGGAAAAAGAAACAGCTGTGATCTTATCTTTAGACTCTCTACTTTATTTGTTTAGAAACTCATTCCCTGTTGAAACTGAATATTTTTTATAAATCACAGAGTTTGGTGACACTTTTCTGAGGCTGAACATCATCCCGTTGGTTGAAGATGGGAACCATTCTGGTCCAAACTGTGGCTGAGGTTTGCCCAAACTGGATGAATCAGCTAAAATATTTGGTCAGGTTTTAATTCTCTAAGGTCTGTGGTTTGAACCCAAACTATTCAAACTTCACGGATTTCAGTTGTCGTTGAAGAGTTTGGTGTTTTTGCCAAGGTTAGACGTCACGTCGGGTGATGATTCCCCCACTCGAGCACTGGCTCGTGTTTTCACCACAAAAACAAACACCTCCTCTTCCCACCGCGACACCAAATCCTCACCAGTAATCTGTCTGTGGCACACGGAAACGTCTGACAGTCTGGATTCAGGAAGATTAGCGGAAACGCAGGCAGAGCTCAATCAGCCTCACCTCCCCGGTGCTGTTAATTTCATCAGCGGTCAGATGGAGCAGTCAGGGATGTGTGTGTGTGTGTGTGTGTGTGTTTGGCTTTTTCTGAGTTTCTGCACAGGCCTCAAGAGATGTAGCTGAATTTGTTTTGGTAGTTTTCAGACTTTCAGCTCGCTTTAAGTGGCGTTTAACACATGTTCACAAGAGGTGTTGACTAGGAGTTTCACATTAATGACAAGTCTAAAGATATAGATCTGTTAGGTTTATGAAAATGCAGAAATAGGATTTTGCTCTTGCCAATCAGCACATCAACACATCATTTTCCAGGCAAAAAAGGCCAAAGTTACAAATACAATGGTTTATTCATGAAATAAGAAACTGCAGCTCAAGCTTTGTATGGTCCTGTAATATTTTGTGTCACACTGTGGCTCCTTTGCAAATTTTCATTCAATCAAAGTCAGTTTTGTGTCTCATTTTCATAAGAAACAGGAAGTGCAGATTAAAGCGAAGCGCTCAGATTGCGGTTGCACGACTAGCCCAGAGTTACCATAGCCCCACTGGGAAGATGCCCGAAGGCCAGTCCAGCCTGGTCCACATCCAGACCCAGGGCAGGTGTTGTCGGCGTGGACCTCTGTCCAGGGGGAGGGTACGTGTCTGGGAGCACGGACTTCGAGGGGCCTGCGCCGGTCGATCCAGACACCTCCTTCTTCTGGACACAGGTCCGCTGGGCTGCACGTATTATTGGTGGTGATGCAGCGCTATGTCTGCACCCTTGGATTGAGGTATTGGTGGGGACAATTCAGTGGTTGCAGGTTATGGGGACATGTCACCTCCATTCATGCCAAATCTACGCCCATATGCCTAAAATGTACACTTTCTAATAACCACAGGATTCTAAATGTATTGTGTAACTGACAACATTGTAAAGGCTTAGAAAATAATGTTGCATGAACCGTTTTAAGAGGGCAGCATTGCATTCTGGTGTTAGCTGTTAGCTCCTGTAAGATGTAAACTCTATTTCTCCAAACTGAGGCTTTTTGAGGCTGTCTACAATCTTTATTATTTTTAACTTTTATACAGAATCTATCTTATAAAGTTAGAGGAACACGGGACTTCCGGTCTGAGACGAGATGGAGTAGTCGTCTTTTCGTGTGCTCCCACCTTTAGCCTTTTAAACACTACGACAGAGCCACTTTGTGCGCTTCATCCGCCCTACAACTGTTTATAAACTCCCAGACAGATCAACACGAAGTACAGAGATGTCCAGCAGGGCCAAAAAAGAGGAATTAAAGAAGGACGACTCAGCGACCGCGGCCGCCATTGCTATGCTAACGGCTAAGCTAGAAGAACATAAGGTTTCGATCTCGGCGGAGTTCAACATTGCTTTCTCGAGGCTTGAGTCGACACTGGATGTGATCAAGACAAGCATTTCGGATCACCAGCAGCGTATTTCATCCCTAGAAACCACTGCCACCACTACGTCCCAGGATGTCCAACTTTTGGAGACCAAGCTGGCTTCTGTGGTGGACGATAATGCTAAGCTGAGGAACAAGCTGATAGACCTGGAGAGCAGGAGCCGTCGCAACAACGTGAGGATTCTGGGTCTTCCCGAGGGCATCGAGGGGGCTCGTCCCACAACCTTCTTTTCTCAGATGTTCGTGGATGTTTTCGGGGCGGAAATGTTCGGAACCGCTCCAGAGCTGGACCGTGCTCACCGCACTTTAGCTGCAAAGCCAGCCCCGGGCGGAAAGCCTAGAGCGGTGATCGTCTGCTTCCACAACTACCAAACACGGGAATTGGTGGTGCGTCGGGCTCGAGAACTTCGTGGCAAGTTAAAATATAAAGAAATTCAGCTCCATATCTTTGAGGATTACTGCCCGGAGGTGCTGGAGCAGCGTGCCGCATATCGCGGGGTCATGAAGGATCTGTACGGCCTGGGGCTACGGCCCGCGCTTCGCTATCCTGCCAGACTCTTCATCATGGCCGAACCGGGAGTTTGGAGAAGGCTGGCCTCTCCACAAGATGCGAAGCAGTATGTTGATTCACGTTGCCGAGCATCTCCCGACACTCCAACAGACTAAGTAATTACTGATGCAACGTCTGCCATAGTGATATTTGAGTAACTGCTCTTGCTGGTCTTTGTAATTTTTTACTTTTCTAATCTGGGTGTTGTGTTACATCACCACAGGGTGAGCCGGTTTATTATGTGGGAAGCTGAAAATTTGACGCTAGATGGACCGGTTGTGGCAGGGAGGGATGCCAACCCTGCTGTGCAATGGACACATGAGGATACATTTTCTTATGCTACGGGGACTCCAGGTCCTGGGTGGAGAATTTTGGAATTCTGACTGGGAGTGTGTGTGTGTGAATGTGGGGGGTTATGTTGTTTTTTTTTTGTTTGTTTTTTTTTCTTTTTTTTCTCTTCTTCTTTTCTTCTCCTTTTTTGCTTTGTTTCTATTTTGCAGATTTGTCAAAAGGACTACCTGGCTTCTCCTACCTGCTTTTCGCAGAGGACAAGCGATTTATTCTACATTCCTCCAAAAATATTAAGGTATGCCTAATATACAGGATAAACTTAAATTTGTTTCATGGAATGTAAGGGGTGCAGGACATCCCACTAAGGTCAATAAGATCATGACACACTTACAACAGCTCGAGGGGGATATTTCTTTTATCCAAGAGACACACTTGCGGAATACAGAAGTTATGCGACTTAAGAGACGCTGGCTTGGTCACGTGTATCATTCAAAGTTTAACGCTAGGGCTAGGGGGACTGCCATTTTAATCCGGAAACACATTATATTTGAACAGCATGTTATGGTGGCGGACGCTGATGGTCGATTTGTGATCGTTGCAGGTAGCCTATATAGTACCCCTGTTATATTAGCTTGTGTATATGGACCGAATTGGGATGATAGTGCATTTATAAATAAACTGTTTGCAGCCTTTCCGAATGCTGATAATTATCACATCATTTTGGGGGGGGACTTTAATTTGGTACAAGACACACTGCTAGATAGATCATCCAACAAAACTGTTACGGTTTCCGCTGCGGCCAAATCGTTGGCTTTTTTAAAAACCCGGTCAGGCCTTCTTGACCCATGGAGACATAATAATCCCACAGCTAAGCAGTTTTCCTTTTTCTCTCATACCCACCGCACATACACTCGTATAGACTTTTTTCTCATAGATGTCAGGCTGCTTTCTAAAGTTAAAGCTTCAACATACCACAGTATTGTTATATCCGACCATGCACCAGTTTCACTTGACCTTGAGTGGGGGGCCCGACCAAGTATATTTAGACGCTGGAGGTTCAACTCTACATTATTGCCTGAAGAGGATTATAGACAGTTTTTAAGAACTCAGATATCCGTGTACTTTGAACTCAATGATCTACCAGAAACATCAAGAGGCACACTCTGGGAGGCCTCCAAAGCCTATGTGAGAGGCCAACTTATTGGTTTTATTTCGAACCAAAAACGAAATAGGAGGTCCTACATGTTAAATTTACAGCAGAAAATTAAGGATATTGATAATAGATATACATCTAACCCTGACCCCTCTCTCTATGATGACCGTGTTAAGCTCCAGGCAGATTATGATCTTCTAACTACTAATTCAGCTATGTTGCAGCTACTCAAGGCGAAACAGTGCTTTTTTGAATCTGGAGACAAAGCAGGCAGACTACTTGCCTGTCAGGCCAGGGCGGAGGCAACGTCTAGAATAATTCCCACTATTAGATCTACCTCGGGTGAATTGATTTCTGATCCCCTTCAGATAAATGAAATATTTGCAAAGTTTTATTCAGATCTTTACTCTTCTGACTCCCCACCCCCTGCGACTGACATGCTCAGGGTTATCACCTTTCCAGTGGTAGAGGCGGAGTCGGCTGGGGGATTGGGAGGGCCCATAACAGTCGCTGAGGTTTTAGAAGCCATTAAGTCCTTGAACTGTAATAAGTCACCTGGCCCAGATGGGTTTTCAGCAGAATACTATAAAGCCAACTCGGACCTCATTGCTCCTGCCTTAAAAGACATGTATAACGAGGCCTTCTCAAACAGTACTCTACCTAAAACTTTATCAGAAGCCACAATTTCTCTTATCCTAAAAAAAGACAAAGACCCTCAGCTATGCAGTAGTTATAGACCTATTTCGCTTTTAAATGTTGACCTAAAAATCCTGTCTAAGGTTCTTGCTCTGCGGCTTCAGCGGGTACTACCCTTGATCATTTCGCTGGATCAGACAGGCTTCATGACGGACCGGCAATCTTACCATAATACTAGACGCCTCCTGAATATTATTCATACGCCAGGGGCTCATACTCCCGAGATAATAGTCTCCCTCGATGCAGAGAAAGCCTTTGATCGAGTTGAGTGGCGGTTTCTATATGAGGTCATGGAAAAATTTGGTCTGGGAGCGAACTTCATTCTTTGGGTCAAACTGTTATACTCCTGCCCCATGGCTGCAGTACAGACAAATGGTGATCTATCCCCCTCTTTCCGTCTGCAACGAGGCACCAGGCAGGGCTGCCCCCTCTCGCCACTATTGTTTGCAATAGCGATAGAGCCATTGGCTATTTGGTTGCGTTCAGAGGGGGGCATCAAAGGTATTGTCAGGTCTGGCATGACTCATAAAGTGTCCCTTTACGCTGACGATCTTCTCCTGTACATATCCGACCCTCAAAATTCCCTCCCTAAGCTTTTTAACATTCTAGAGCAATATAGTAGACATTCTGGCTATAAGCTTAACTATCAGAAGAGTGAATTATTCCCCATTAATGCTCTGGCGAGGAAACTCCCTCACTCTCTTTCACCCTTTAAAAGAGCTGAGGAATCATTTCGGTATTTAGGAATAGTTATAACCTCATCTTTCTCACATATGCTAGGAAAAAACTTTTTACCTCTGTTGGAGAGTGTTGGGAGAGATCTTGACCGCTGGGCTGCGCTTCCGCTATCTTTAATAGGACGAGTGAACTTGATAAAGATGACCATTCTGCCTAAATTTTTGTACGTTTTTCAGCATGTTCCAGTACTTCTTACCAAGTCTTTTTTTGATAAACTTGAGAAAATGTTTTCTCGGTTCCTATGGGGTACTAGACCCGCCAGAATACGCAAGTCTATTTTGCAGCTGCCTAAACGAGATGGAGGGCTCGCCCTTCCCAACTTTCGACAGTATTACTGGGCAATTAACATACAGAGACTTCTGTTTTGGTTGTGGGAGGATGGTGACTCTTTACCAGCTTGGCTACAATTAGAGAAGACTTCTTGTATCTATTCACTACATTCTATATTATGCTCTCAACTACCTCTTCCATTAACAGCTGTCAAAAATAACCCAATAGTCCACGCCTCGTTGAAGATCTGGAGTCAATTTAGGAAGTGCTCTGGCTTACATAGACCTTCTGCTATGATGCCAGTATTGAGGAATTACAACTTTAAACCTTCGGTTACTGATTCTGTTTTTATGATGTGGCACGATAGAGGTATTAGAGGTATTACCGACCTCTACAAGGACTCGGTTTTTGTTTCTTTCCCTGACCTTACAGATCATTATCAACTTCCTGGTTCTCATCTTTTCCGTTTTTTTCAAGTTAGGGATTTTGTGAAAAAATATTTTCCCCATTTTCCTAACCGCCCCCCAGAAACCCTGTTAGATTCCCTATTAAAAATAGATCCATCTAAGAGAAAGTGTATTTCCTTTATTTATACTATCCTGAGGGAGGCTGCTCCCAGTTCGTCGTCGTTTATTAAAACTTTATGGGAAGAAGAACTAAAAATGCATCTGGCCGATGAACTTTGGGTTGCGGCTTCGAGGATGGTGCACTCTTCGTCCGTCTGTGCCCGCCATGCTCTTCTTCAATGTAAGGTGTACTACAAGATCCACTACACGAATGCAAAGCTAGCAAAAATCTTCCCTGCAATTAGTAATACCTGTAACAGATGTGCGCAGTCCCCTGCCAATCATGTGCATATGTTTTGGTCTTGCTCCAAACTGACCATGTTTTGGGGAAAGATATTTGACGTACTTGGTAAAGCCTATAATCAGAGCTTACCCCCTGACCCATTATTAGCGATTTTCGGCATTTCTTCCAACCCCAAAATTTCCAAAGCGTTGAGACACGCCATAGCTTTTACTACCTTGCTGGCTAGGAGGCTAATCCTGCTTAAATGGAAGTCAGACCAACCACCCTCTTACGATCAATGGTTGAAAGAAGTCCTTAACAATTTGAGGCTTGAGAAGCTTAGGTTCTCCCTTAAAGGTTCCATCAAGGACTTTGGTAAAATATGGGAGCCCCTCCTGTTTTTGATCCGTACCCTCAAACTAGTACCTGATACAGGAGGGTCCTAAGCCTAGGTCTCTCTATGGTTGTCTTTTTTTTTTGGTCTAGACCTTCGCTTTCAACTTTAAGATTGAGAACTGGATTTCTCTTTTTTTTTTTTTTT
>SSNR01000080.1:2107680-2137556 GCA_006937965.1 Callopanchax toddi
AGTGCTTTGGTTTGTGCTGATTTGTGCTGTTAAAAGTTTAATTTGTGCTGCTATGGATTTTGAGATGTTTAAGATTAAGTTATAGGTCATTCTGGGGTCATTCAGGGGTCACCCTCCCCCCTGCTCGCTCCAAAATGAACCAGTGAAGCTTCACTGACGTCATCTAAGTTTTATTCTACTTTGTAATCTTAAATATCTCAAAATCCACAGCAGTACAAACAAAACTTTTAACCGCACAAATCAGCACAAACAAACAAAGCATGAAAAAGTAGACCGGTCCTGTTCATTTTGGAGCAAACTGCGGGGAGATGATGACGTCATCATCCGAAAATAAAACCGTTAATATCTCAAAAACCAAAACAGCACAAATTAAACTTTTAACGGCACAAATCAACACAAATGAAGCACTAGCCACTCCACTTATTTTCCTAGTTTTTTAAAGTGGGTGGGGGGTCAGCTTCACCGAGGTTTTAATGTCATATTTATAATGATTCAAAAAGATGTCAATATGCATATTGGATCGTTTTTAGTGGAATAAAATCCACACAGAGTAGCTGGGAAAGCCCTGTAACTTACTTTAAAACAAAGTAAAACAGTGAACAGAACTACGGTTCAAAACTAACTAATAAACAGTTTCATTTAAGTTTATATGATTTAAATTATGGTTAAATCCAAAAACTTTAAATTTTTTCATTAAAAATGTCTTTTAGTTTTTTACAGTAATTTCACATAAAGGATTTCTGCTTTTTTTTTCCTCCCTGCATCTTAATGATACTGAGTGACAAAACGATCATTAAAATCTGAACAGAGACCTGAATCTGACTGAGACCTGGACCTGCTAACAGGTCCAGAGGAACTAGATCAGACTGGACTGAATATCCAGTTAACGTTCTGTTATTTTGTTTTAAGGTCATATTTGAAATGTTCTCTGATGCTTTTAACCTGATGTGTATAAATACAACCTCTACAGCTGTCTGTCAGCTGGTTGTTATGACAACGACACACGAGCTGTGTGTCTGGCAAGAAGAGACAGAAAAGAGAGGGTTTCAGCTTCCTCCTTAGTTCTGTGCGCTGAAACAGGAAGTGCAGATTAAAGCGTGCTCTCCTGTAGCGCTGGTCCTGGTCCAGACCAGCCCAAAGTTAACATCACGACCATGAAAATGCCCAAGTGCCAGTCCAGTCCGGTCAACGCCCAGAGCAGGTCCTGTTGGGGACCGGCTCAGCGCGGTCTGCGAGTGATTTCTGAATATTGGTGGGGACTTGTCACCTCCGTCCATGCCAAATCTACGCCCATGCATGGCAGTCTTGGGGGAAAAAAACACATTTGCTGTTCTCTTCAAAGAGAAATGTCCAATATCATTGAGATTATATACAAAACTAAATGGATAATATCTGATCAGAGTGTTTTCTAAATGTTTTAAAAATTCTAAATTTTAAAGGCATTATTCTAATTACTCAATCTTTGTTTCCAGATATGCCACCCATGATGAAGGGGGAACCAGGCCCTCAAGGAAAACCTGGACCAAGAGGCCCCTCTGGGCCAGCAGGACTTCCAGGAAAACCTGGACTAGGGAAGCCAGGTCTTAATGGACAGCCAGGCCCTCAGGGGCCTCCTGGTTTAACAGGAATTGGTAAGCCTGGACTTCCAGGTCTCCCAGGAAAGATTGGACCAAAGGGGAATCCAGGACTCAATGGTGAGGTTGGACCTCATGGTGAACCAGGTCCACGAGGACTTCCTGGACAGCCTGGAGTCCCTGGTCCAGCTGGTTTGTCTCTGAATGGAAAGCCTGGGCTTCCAGGTGTCAGAGGTCCCCCTGGGGCTCGTGGTGAACCAGGAATAGCCGGCATTCCTGGCAATCCAGGTGATCGTGGACTTAAAGGTGAGAATGGAAATGGAAAACCAGGAACTCCAGGTATAAGAGGGCCTCCAGGTCAGAAAGGAAGTCTAGGGCCACCTGGTTTTCCAAGTATTGGTAAACCAGGATTAAAAGGTTTGCCTGGACTACCTGGAATTAAAGGTGATCAAGGACTTCCAGGGGATCATGGAGAACCAGGGGAACCTGGCCCACCAGGTCTACAAGGTCTCCCAGGGCCGGTTGGAATAGGGAAGCCTGGTCTGGATGGACTTCCAGGAGGACAAGGTCAAGTAGGCCCAAAAGGTGAGCCTGGGCCCCGGGGAAATCCTGGAATTGTGGGGACACCTGGCTATGGAAAACCTGGTCTGAGTGGGCCAAAAGGAGAAAAAGGACACAATGGATTTCCTGGTCTCCCAGGGGACAAAGGGGAGAAAGGAATGGTGGGCCCAAGTGGGCAACAAGGTCTTGATGGACTACCAGGACCACCTGGCATTCAAGGTCCAAAAGGGCTTCCAGGAAATCATGGAATGCCAGGGCAAAAGGGAGAACTAGGACCCCAGGGGCCCCCAGGACTACCTGGACTAAAAGGTGACCTAGGGCCCAGTGGAATCCCTGGAAATCCTGGGATCCCTGGAGAAAAGGGCATCCCTGGACCTAATGGTCCCATTGGAAAACCTGGACCCAAAGGTGAGTCAGGACAAATTGGCCAACCTGGAAATCCAGGGCTGACAGGAGCTCCAGGACCTAAAGGGGAGGCAGGCTTTGTGGGGACTCCAGGTCCCAGGGGTCAGTCAGGCATTCCTGGTCTTCAGGGGCCTATGGGTCCTATGGGCCCACAGGGTGTCCCTGGACAAAGGGGTGAACCTGGACTTCCAGGGCCTACAGGGCTAGGCAAGTTGGGTGAGAAGGGAGGAATAGGTCCTCAAGGTCCACCAGGGAAACCAGGCCCTGCTGGGCTTAATGGTCATCCTGGCCTACCTGGTCCTCCTGGACCTCCTGGTCCTCCAGGAAATGGTCAGACTGTTGTTGCTGGGCCATCAGATACAGGGTTAGGTGGAGAGGAAATTCCAGGGGGCAGGAAAGGGCCAGCATTTACTCAAGTCCCACTGTCTGCATCTCTAGCGCCAGCCTTCACAGCCATTCTTACAACACCATTCCCTCCCTCTGGCATGCCCATCAAATTTGACAGGACCCTGTACAACGGGCAGAATGCCTACAGCTCTTCTACTGGCATCTTTACAGCTCCTCTGTCTGGTGTCTACTACTTTGCATACCACATGCACGTAAAAGGAACAAGCTTGTGGGTGGCGTTGTACAAGAACAATGTACCAGCCACTTATACCTATGATGAATACAAGAAAGGCTATATGGACCAAGCATCTGGCAGTGCTGTCCTCGAGCTCAAGGAAGGTGACGAGGTATGGGTCCAGATGCCCTCAGATCAAGCAAATGGCCTTTATTCTACCGAATACATCCACTCTTCTTTTTCAGGATTCCTGCTCTGTCCCACATAACCTTGCCCCTTTCCTGAAACATATCCCTGTAATAGTGCCTCAAAACAGCCCTAAACCCAAGATACCTGCAGCCATAACAACACCAAACCAATAATATTTGATTGTTACTGCCATCATCGTATTTGTCTCACCTGCAACAAGATAAGTTAAAAAAGAAAAGAACAAACTTTGTGACTACAATACAGAAGGTTTAAAAGGCAGGGAAAGGTTTGTTATGCTGTGTTCCTTATTTTAATGTCCTTCGATTGTGTGTTTGGGTTTTGTTTTTTAGCCTATGATATTTGAATTATTTTATTGTCACATTATTGTTATTATTTGATCCTTGTTGTCTCTGTTGATTGGGTTCTGACTTTTAAGTGCCTTGCTTTGTAAAGACCTTCCCGTGTGACTGCACATCCTGTCCACATGCTCAGACAGGGAGGTTGACATCGCCCAACCCTTAAGGGTGTTGGGTTCCCTGGCTGCAGTCACGTCTGTACGTGTTATTTAAATAATTAACAGCAATATCAGCATGAAGAGCAACACTTCGACACAGAAAACATAGACAATGTAGTTGCAGTTATGGTCCTCTAATAACATTATTTGGCCCCTTTTTTCTTCTACTTCTTTTTTAGATTTGTTTGATGCTCTAAACCAGAGGTCCCCGGACCAGTACCAATCCGTGGGTAATTTGGTACTGGGTCGTCAGAATGGCAGAATTTTAAAAATGCAATTGATGTACTGATTGCGTCTGAAAGATCCAACCCATACCAGTGTGTTATGTCATGTATCAAGCCTGAGGTGAAGCGTGGAGCAAATCACTGAACACCAACTTAAACGTATTGCTCTGCACGAAATCGGTCCGTGGTGCAAAAAACATTGGGGACCACTGCTCTAAACAACTGGTACATTAAGGGTTTTGATTGGACTATAAATTATTTTTAAGGCAAGATTTACATTTTTGCATAGGTTAGCAATTGCTTCCATTGAGTGCTGTTCTTTTGCTTCTTTTAAATTTAAAAGCAAACCATTTAAAATAATGGAGATGTGATGACCTACTCTCATTTAGTCCAATAGGTTCAACTCCAAATTGACCTGCAACTGAAATAAGTAAACCAAAAGCAGAATGTGCAAAGTGTCAGTGTTTACATACCACAGAATGCATCAGCAAGTGGAAAGTAAAGTCTATTTTCTGTTGGATCAACAGCCAATTTCCTGTTTCCTATTGATCCTGCTTTTTCCATTTGCACAGCACGTCACATCGCCATGCATACCCCCAACCCTGACATAGTAAGGTATTCTACCGCTTAATAAATCATGATTATGCTCCAATCTGAAGAACAAGGTAAAAATTCAAATAAAGTGCAAAATCTGTGATAATTTAAAAAACTGATCAACCTTAATGCCTCTACTTCTTCTAGTTGATGTCTTTTTCAGCGCTTCTTCTGATAATTGGGAGAGCTTTTCCAAACCATTCTGTGAGATAAATGCTGAATTATTTCCTTAGACTAATAGAACAAGTTGTCCATGTGCACCCAGAAATGAGAATCAGTTTAGGAGTAAGTAAAGGGACTCGGCAGAGCTTCACCGGTTGTGAAATACCCGTTGTGTAACATTTAACAAACCCCTGTCAGATTGTCCGGAACAGGTAGGAGGTCAAAAGTAGGAGGTCTGTATTTACTCACTTCTGTTGGATGAAGCATTAAAGATACGTGTTTGTATGTTTTAGTGCCCGCCTCGCTGTTTTTCTGTCAATAAATGTGTGAGTGCTCGTTTTTCCTATGACTGAGTTACATCGACCCCTTGCAAGTCAGGTCATAAATATTCAAGCAAAGATAATAATGGACTTGAAGGAAGTCACTTCGGACAACGTGTGATCCTGTCGATGTTCCTCAGTGTGTCTCAGCCCCTTTCAGGTTTTAAGGAGAATCTCACAAAAGGCTCGCATGTTTTTAGTAACTGGTTTGGGACACAACAGAAATAGCTACTGAAACAGGTGATGAATGTGACATAGGGAAGAGAAAAAAACATTTTTATTACATTTCTGGTCAACACTGAGGTTTTTTGTATTGACTGAATCAATGGAATAATGCCATGACTTACACTACTGCTCAAATGTTTGAGATTGCTTGGAAATTTTAAACGTTTTCCATGAAATCAGACATGAAATAGAGTAAATGAACAGGACATGAAGACATTGTCAGAGTTAGAAATCAGGATTTTATAATGTTTTCTTCAAACTTAGGCAGACTTTGGCCTTTTTGGAGTCAAGCTGCTTCCAACAGTCTTAGATGGCTGCTCCACAGTCAAAATCCTGGCTTATTCTTTAAATATTACTGACACATTTTGTTGGATGGAATTGACCCCATATGGTCAGGCGTGGTTATGACAGCCTTCCTCAAGGTTACTTCTACAAATGTCCTATTTTAGAAACCTCAAATTCACCATCAGATCCATGCAACAAAATTGCAAATGGGTTTTCTAATAAATGAGTACCTTGGATTGGCAGCCATACCAGGAGATTCATGCAGATGAGTGACAGGCCTTAGTGCAAAAACAAAAGGTAAATGTTTCTTTTAAAACAATCTTAAAGGCACAATATGTAGTTTTGGCTTCTTTTTAGCACCCCCTAGTGTCCGTTTTAAATAACTTGTAAAAACGTTAGCATTGTTTCTGCTCAGAAACACCTAAATCTAACTGTTGAAATGTCTCCTCAGCCTTCATTGCTTTCTACTGGAGCGGTGCATCACTCATTCAAAGAAATCAGCTGTGTTCAAGCAAGGAGAGATAAAAAAAAAAGCAGGAATCATGAGCTAAAATAACTTTGGCGCTAGCATATTGGCTAACCACATTGGGTTAGCCTAACCCTAGCGAGATACGTGACCTTGTGAGACTTCAGGGCACCGAACCGGAGACTCAGAAGTTGTAAACGTGGTATTCTGGACACAAGCAGCAGATGGGGCTGAGTGACTTTACATTAACACAGTGTGTCTTTATTTGCGTAATTGTTCACAAACTTCATGAAAATGTGATTTTCTTTGGAAAACAAATACATTTCCAAGTGATCCTAAACTATTGTGCTGTAGTTTAGGTTGGAAAAACAAAACTGTTGATATTTAATAGGAAGGAGTTCATGTTTGTGTGACTGTTTCTGTATTTTTTTTTAACTTGTCTCGGCTCTGATAGATTCTGCTCTGACTTATCGAACCCAAACACTCGTTACACTGAAATACAACTGCCTCACACCTTGATGAAGGAATGCCTTTGTACCGGAGGATAGTGCCAAATGTTGAGTTTTGCTAGAATGTAATGCTGTTTGGCTGATTTTTTAAAATCATTTCCATAGACCATCCATAGTCTTGTGCCACCAAACTCCATTTCTTTAAAAGTTGCTCTGGACAAACAGTACTAGCATCATGCCTAATCAGTATTTTTATTCTATGTAATGCACTTACTCTCACCCTTTGTTTCTCATAACACGAGCACACCAACAGCTATGTAACATTGTTATATGATTATTTAACGCAAACCAAGACTTGTTATGTACTGTATGTTTTCTTTTTAGTTTTGTTTAGTCAGTTTCTATTTTTTGGGGGGGATGAAATCCATGTCATTATTCCTGTCCTTATTTTTCACAGACAATGTCACTTGCTTGCAGAGTTTGCCCTGTGTGCAAATGGTTTAACAAGTGTCAGTAAGATTTGTCTCAATCGCAGATCATTTCTTTTACCTGTTTTTTATTTTATTTTATTTTGTTTTACTTATTAAAAAAGAAAAGAACAAAAAAAGAGAAGGAAATCCCAACAGCCTTGCTTCGGTCCTTAAGGGATTTTTGTTTGTTTTAGCTCCAGTAACCATAAACGGCCATTCCCATTTGCACATGAAATAATGAAAGATGTATTTATGCATTATTGATAATTTAATAGGGATGCCAAAAACTGACCACCGAAGCCTAGAATATATAAATGGTATTTAATAGCATTGACGAGTTATTAGCATTTACAACACGTAGTTAGCATTCTAGATTTGTTTGTGAAGGATTATTTGTGAACATTTTATTTGCATTTTGTGTCATGTTCAATATATTATTATGTATATGTCTTTGTTTTTTGTTTTGTTTTTTTGTCATACTATTGCTTGCACTCTCTGCAATAGAATTTGGGTATAAAATGCACTTCTTTTGATTGAAAATGTTTGTCTGCTTATACAAAATCTACAGTACTTGATTGTATTGATAACTCATCAATAAAACTTTCTCGTATGTTGGTCCCAGGCCTCAATTTCTGTTTGTTTGTTTTCATAATTAAGGGAATAATATTTCATAGATGTCATAAATGCTATGAAAACACTTATCATTCTTCTTCTTCCAGTCCAATTCAACTTCATTCATGAAGCACTAGAAAACAGCCACATCGATTCATGGTCAAATTAATTAATACCCCGAAAATTAATAAACAGCAGTCACATGACGTAAGATAAGAAAAAAACATATAAAGCATAACAAAACAGCCCTATATTAAATAAAACCAAAGAGCTATCCATTTCACCATCGAGATGCTAACAGAATAGTTTCCCAGAGTCTTCTCATAGAATGCAGTATGAACCAAATAAAGTAAGAAAAAGAGGGTGCCTTATTCTGAGCCCTGTGGGACGCCACATGGTCACCGAAGTGGACACAAAACGTTTGCTTCCCCATACTGGGGTGTAAGTAAGTAGCACTTGATTCACTTCCTTGACACATCTCTGATGCAGGAATGACGGAAAAATGTTGTCAAACTTCAGACGAAATGATCTATAAAATACAAAAACACACAACACTAAGGTGAGCCGATGATTTTTTGCCTGACAAATGTTTCCTTATAGT
This sequence comes from Callopanchax toddi, assembly GCA_006937965.1. Classification (NCBI taxonomy): domain Eukaryota; kingdom Metazoa; phylum Chordata; class Actinopteri; order Cyprinodontiformes; family Nothobranchiidae; genus Callopanchax; species Callopanchax toddi. The sequence goes on from SSNR01000080.1 coordinate 2,115,894, forward strand.
TGAGCCTTTCTCTTCTGATAACTTTTTCTGATACATGATCATTTTTAATATAAAGTCTGGCATCTGTTTCTTCAGTCTGAAGATGTTTTCCTGAGACATGGGGTTGTTCTAAAGTGTACACGGCAGTAGCTCATAGGTAGAGCACTCATCTTGCAACTGGAGGGCTGTTAATCCAAACCCTGCTCTGGCTGGGTCAACTTGAAAGTGTTGAAACCCACCTAGAAATTTTTACATTCCTGGATGAAGAATTTGCTTGAAATGATGAGTATATTCAAAATGAGTAAAAAAAGAGAAGCAATATTGTCAACAAAATCAAGCAAAATATTTTTCTAAAACACAAGGTATAATTCAGCTTAAATAAAATTTATTAGGACCCTCAATTTCCTTACCAATTTAGAACATTAATATATATTTGTGCCAAAGGCAGACAGCAGTGATTAGATGGACGCTCTTATTCTAAATTCTGTACAGCATTTTTTGAATCTATTGCAGGTAAAGGAACAGCCACTAGAGGGAGACATAATTTTAAGGGAAAAAAGTGTTTTCAGCTCTCTGGTGGTTTGGGAAGATGTCTGGTCTGAAACGTTAGAATTTCATTGAGATAAAGAAAATATAAGCGTCTAGAATGAAAATGGTCATTCTTTTATTTAGAAAACGTACATACTAAAGGTAAAAATACATATAACTGTGCAAATATCTGTAGAAAGTTTTAATTTTAAAATGTGTATTTTATTATATATAGACATATATGGTTAAATAAATATCTATGTATAAATTTAAAAGCTATTTTTATGACAAGTTGATCATCTCCGATTTACACCCTGTCTGCTCCCTAATCCACATCTAACGCTACTCGAAATCTGATTGGATGAGAACAAGATCCATATGAAAAACACCCATGAGCAAAGGGATGATATGTTGTTCTAACTTTCTGGAACTGTCGTCACCATGGTGAGCTGTCATCATTTACCCGGATTCTTCTTACGTCTAACTGACGCCAGACCCTCTGTGTTGCGTTCCAGTGCTCCCAGTAAACTGAAAGACTACGGTAGACTAAGCAAACGTGTGCTCTTATAAATTTTACACATGTTTATGATGCACTTTTTAAGTGAAAGGAGGTAAAAAAAAAAAACTGTAATAAAAATATGCAAAAAGATGAAATTATAATGTGTGATAATGACTAGTAATTTCTACCTCTTGAAGATAAGTTTTCTGATTTCCACCATCTGAAATCTTGCAATTTAATGAAAAAAATATTTTAAAATATTTGGGGTTTTACTATGTTCATTTGTTTTTCTAGACTCACCTGTCAACGTCATGTTATTCCAAAAACCGTAGTCATAGCTTTGAAATATGTTTATTCATAAGTTCTTTTTAGCTAAGGAACTACGTGTACTTTGTGTTCTCAGAACAGCATAGCCTCAAGCCTCTGTTCCATACGAAATTACAGCGTAGACTAATTATCAGCTTACTGCTTTACAGACATTTCCTACGGACCGCGAACGTCTCAACAACCCGAGGAGGAAGTATGGCAAGCCAACTTATCATATAATTGTTAATTAATTAACCTCTACTTTTGAAATAGAAATCTAATTAGATGAATATCATGTTTCATATTTTGTTCAATTCATGTAATACTAGTCATAGCACTAAATTTTATTTTTCATCATAATAAGCAATTTTACGCATTTCTACTGTATTTTTGTATAACACAGCAATAAGAAAAATAAACATTTTTACGAGTAATTACTGATTCAAAACAGCTTTAGCAAGCTCAAATTACAATTCTGAGAATTTGGAATGGCTTTTTTGACAGAAGGAATGTTGCTATTGAAATCTGCATATTTAAAGTAAAGTGAGTTTGATTTGATGTTAGAGCGGCCTGCCACAGACTCCTCCCTGCCCACAAAGCCCGACCTCCAACGAGAATTCAAGATGCCACATTGAAGAGGAACAAAAAGGCGACCTGACAGCGGTATCTGCACTCCCTCCACTTTTCTCCGGAGTAGTCACGGGATTTCAATGTTCAGCCTGCTCTTTGTAAGTAGTAAGACACTAATACTGATGTGTTGTTGTATTTGTGGTGTGATAGTCGGGCTACAGCTCTGTGTGGCTAAATAAAAGTTTCAGAAAATAAGTAGATAATCTACAATCCACCCGAAGTTCCATGAGGGTTGTCTGAGAAGGCGAACGTAGCCTAGCTTGCAGAAGAATGCTTGTACGGTTTAACAGTTTTGAATTTGTGTTAAAAGTCATGATTGTTAATGTTTAGTGTGTTTATTCAATCAGTTGTACTCAATGTGAAGCTTGTTAGTTGTTAACTTATCGAGAGTTGGCAGGTCTGGCAATTAGACGCCGCTAGTAGTTCAGGCAAAGTGCGGTGTTGAGCTGCTAGCTAACGTAGCGGCGCTAACCTCACTGTTACCATTTACAAACAGAAGAAGAACAAGAAAATCTTTTAATAAATGTTTACTTTAATCGTCGGTTAACCTTCGTTTAAATCACTCCGTGATAATGTCAAAATGGCTCATTACATACAGTAACATTACCATTAGCTACACGGGTAATGTTAGCTTTTATCGTTAATGCGTGGGATAATGACACAACATTCACCGCAGCGGTACCACATTTAAGAATATAACTAGTTGTCGGTATGTACTGAGATTGGGTTTTGGTGTCGATAAATGTCACTAGTTTGGGAGAAAACTAGACTCGAGTTAACCAGATGGCGACTGAGCTAGTCTAGTAGCAGTCTTCCGCCCCGGCTTGTGACAAATCTTAACTCAGCATGGTCAGGCTAACGTTTCATCTAGAAAGCGACAACCGAGGATGGGTTTTTGGTTGTCCGTGGTTATCTTTAGTATCGGCATACCACTTCTGACTGTCAGATGCGACTCTTTCAGATCACATCTATGTGTAGAAATGTTGCTAACTTTGAGATTAGGTGTGCCTGTAATTAATCCCCTTTTATTGTTGTAAAACGGAAAGCACCCCACCATTTAGCCATGTGGGCTGGAGTAAAATGAGGAAATGCACTTCGGGGAGGAAGTTGACTTGAGCAGCTGTGACTCTAAAGGCCGCGGCTCATTCCCATGCCTCTCAGTTTTTCGATTTATGACCTTCCAATGATTTCCGTGCTGGTAGTAAATTCTAGTGAGCATTTAATGTAAATAAGTTGGTTTAAACATCCCTGCCAACGTGGGCGGATGAGTCAATAAGTAACTGGTGTAACAGGTAAGCTGATACTGCTTATGAGTCACTGCAAGGTTACCCACTTTATTTTTAATGAGTGTAGAAGTTGATATAATTTAAATGTATATTAGAAAACGTGGATATGATGATCTTTATTTTCAGATAAGTATTGTTTGACTTTATTATGTAAACAAAATGTCAATAGTACACATTCTGCATTGACCTCTTGGTGTTAATGCATGATCCACATTTACTTCATACATAGGTCAGCCTGCTGCTTTAGATGAGTTAATTGTCTTTTAAAAAAATCTCTGGTGACTCTTTCTTAATGTGCTTTGCTTTGGTTTTTTTTTTAAACAGCACATCTCATTTTCAGCTACAGGTTATTTGATCAGCTCTAATCTCTTCTGCTGATGTGTTTTTCATGTGAAAACTAAAAGTTAAGCAACTGCTAGCTTGTTGTGCTGATGAAGTTTGTTTGTCATCCTACATTTTCTTGTGATTTTTGGTGAGTTTGCTGCAAAAAAAAGTTATGAGTTGGTCTTCCAAATGCAGTGTTCAGTTGTCTGCAGCAGACCTTTTTGGTTCAGCTCACTGTAATGTGCCCCTTGTCCCATCACCTAGACCAGTCGTTCCCAAGCATTTCGGCTTCTGACCTACAAAATAACAGTGGCAGAGACTTGTGACCCCAACCATTGCTGGCAAAATTTTACACACTGCTAATAAACTAGTTTAAACAAGGACATAATGATAACACAAACATCTCCGACTATTATACCATGTTTATTCAACTGTTTGTAACAATTAGACAAATATGTGATATTAGCAAGGATTTAAAATTTATTTTCAGTTCTTGAGAAGACATCCCAGAACCCACAGTGGGGTCCTGACCGCAACTTGGGGAACCACTGACCTAGACCAGTGGAGGCTGCAATGGCCAAAATACTGTCGTAAATGTCATTGTAATTCGTGAAAAATTTATAGAATGTTAAAGTCCACAAATTCTTCAACCCTCTGCATTTTAGGAAAATCCATTTTTGATTTCCAGTCTCGTGATCCTGCCATTTTCTGTATCACAGAAATTGTAGGGTCCCTGCCTAATGCTCAGTTGATGCACTAGCCAATTTAGAAATGGCGCCATGCCAGTCTCTTTTCTGTTGCACAACTTGTAGCCAAAGGCAGTCATTCATAAGATACCAAACTGCAAAACAAACTCTTTACAGGAATGTTATGAACAACATTTTCTTTCTTTTTAGACTTGATCCATGTAATTTAAGAAAGTCACGTATGAAACTGGTGACCTCTTGAGGTATTGGGTAGCTCAACTGGTCGAGCAGGCATCCCATTTAGGTTTTAGGTCTCTCTTTTGTTTTTTCATGTCATCCCCTCTCTTGTCTTTTTGCCTCTCTTCTTGTAAAGCAACTTCCTAGAAACGCTAAGGGGATGATTCTTGTTATTAAGCTGACTGCATTAGTTAGATGCACATTTATACAGCTTTGTTAAGAATGATTTAATTTACAAAGGGATGATTGTAGGATAGTAAAACAGTGGCATTTTAAACACACTGTGACAGAAGGGAAGTTCTCAGCCTTGGTTACCGTAACTGTGAAAAGCGATCTTCATATACGTAACATGATACCTACTTATCAAGAAGGGGGGTTACTGGGGGTGAAGAACACCTATGTTGTTGCATGCTGGCGTTCAGCCCATCTATCCACAGGGTTCCTGTGAGTGTTGAAAGATAGAGCTGCAGAGGCCTGTTCCAGGATGACTGATCTAACTGATTTGGTTAGTTTAAAATCTAGTGGTTCCCCTGGGTACCTGGCTGTGGTACGAGTTGAATACAAGTTTTAGTTTTCTTATGGGTTAGCTTGTACTGAAACCAGGTCAGAGTGGAGCACTATGAATAGACGCTCCATTGTTTTGTCTGCTCTTTAAGCCATTAAGTAAAAAGCTTTATTTTTATTCAATAGTAGCCATGAGCTCCCTTTGTGCGTGTGCCTTTTGTGTTTTCTTGCGGAGTGTGTTGGTTAATGAATCATGCCCTGGTCGGCACAGGATTCGTTTACAGTTGTTGCCACAGCGTTCAGATAAAGCAAAGGCACCGGCTTCGTGGCACCAGCAGTGTCTGACAGACGAACACCTTGTAGATGCTGTTGCAAGGCTGCCTACTGAAACTATAGCAACAGGTAAGATCAGGACCACGCTTTGTGTTTACACATTTCGTGTCTTGTTACTGCTGGTAAAGTGGGGATTTATTGTGGTAAATACTCAAGTTTTCCTAAAATATATGCAGCAGTAAAGTGTTTTCCCCATTTTATATACTTATTAGCCCAGCACGTGGCTTCTGATTTAGAAATTATTTGAGTTGAAGTAGCTTTAGACTAGAAGGCTGTCACATGCAATCAATCTTGCTGGTTTTTCTTGCAGACTTGGAACTAATTCGCTTGCTTGCACAGGCGTTCTTCACTTGAGCAACTTATCTAACACTTGAAATAAGAATCTTGGTCATAATCTCAAAAAATGTCTCTTGATTTATTTTCCATTAAGGAATTTTGGTGTGAGTTTAAAATGTTTGTGCTGCCTTTCATTTAAAACCTTGATCTTTAGTGCTGTGTATCCAGTGCAGCAGAGAGCACTATCTCTCCTCTCGGATTTCTTCACAAGGGACATCAAAATTCCCTGCAGAAGCACTTGTTGCTACCACAGAGATAATTGTTGATATAGCAACACATCTCCTGATGCTGCTGTCAGAAGGCAAAGTTTGTCTCCAAATGTCAGAAGAATTGATGTTGCAATTCGACTGAACCTCCTGGCAAATATATGGACAGACATTCTCTTGTCTCAGTGCCTTTGTTTGTTTGAGTGTTGGCATTCTGTAGCTACATATATTTAGACTGGCACGTTATTCATGTTGGTTTTATATTCAATGTGTCTTTGATTCAACCTCCTTCATATCAGTAATATTTGAGATAAATCGACAGACTACAGAGATGAACAGTAACCAGTTTGTCCTCTTTGAACAACAAACCAGTTAAGCCCAGTTAATGGTTTGCACAGATGCTTGAATGCAACAATTTGGACTTTGAGCACTGATCGTGGATGCTCCCACCAATCTGTTCGTTCTACAAGTCTGGCACAAGTCTGTAACATCTGCTCATTTCACACACTTGAAAAGGGATGACAAAAACTTTAGGACTGAAACTGCTACAAATGATTATTCTTATATTCTGTCTGCTAATTTATTGATTTTTATCTTATCAAAATCGGTCAACTATTTTATTGTAAATCTACGTTGGGATTAGGGCTGCCACAATTAGTCATGATTACGTCAACTTAAAAAAATTTTTTTAAACTACCACTGTATCTTTCGCTGCCTGGTGTGCCTTTCTGTCCTTGATGCACATGCGTGCAGCAGCACCACAGAGTAAAACTCCGTGCTGCAACTATGATGACCATTTGCAGCAGCCCCATTTAAAAGAACCAGAAATAAGAGCTGTTGTGTAGTGACAACAAAATAATAAAGAACCACCATTTTCCTAACTGATGTGGAGGGTTCTGTCCATTTATGTTAATTCAGATTGTCTATTGTGCTACTTAAACTGCTAATGTTACAGTTGTCACTGCAAATTGTAAAATAATATCATAAAATAATATCTTGAAGCTACCGTCTGGAGTATTTGAATGAGAGATAATTTTTTTTAATCCAACGTACGAAGGCCTCTCCCAGAACATCCCTTCTCCCCCTTTACAATTGTGCACACGCATCACTCCAGTCTCTAATGCATTTTTCGGCAAGTTTAGTTACCTGACATTTTTTTAACTGAAGTTGATGTAGTCCTCTGTAGCCAGGGAATGGCTAACATCTTAGTAGAAGTTTTCACCAACTTATCCATGACTGCGTCCTTCCAACGGAGCAACTATAAACGGGAGCACACAGAGTGTCCGTTGTGCATGGGCCCCCTTTACAGGTTTGCGCGATGCGCATGCACGTTGATTGACAGCCAACAAAGCAGAAACTCAAATTCTGTTGGCTTAAAAAAGTCAGCGGTCAGCGTAAATTCATAGGGGTCTATGGAAAGAAGGAGGGACTTAAGAAGAATGACAAATGTTGTGGAACCATACCCATATGTCATAGTTTAGAACTGAACTATCATTTGAAACATTTATAAGACTTTGATGCATTAAAAAAATACTCCAGACTGCAGCTTTAAAACTGTTATTTGTCCTCCTGCATTTTGTTACTGTGGACATAACTCAATATGTGTGTTAATACTTAAAAGTCATTAGAAATATAACTCGTTAATTACTGCAGAGTTCATATTGGACCTCTCATTTTACAGTTACTATACTTGATTTACATTTTGGCATACAGTTCGAGGTGTGGCTTACAGAGATGTTGTCCAGGATCGGATTTAGGATTGTGGCATGAGATTATGATTTAATGAAGAAGCTCAGATGGCCAAATATAGTTGCCTGACCCATTTTTCAGATCAAAGCAGATGACTGATCGGAGGACAGAATTTGGAGTGTTGTTACGAATAAAAATCTAAAATGTGAATATTTTATGTTTTCATGCAATCAAATAAAAAAATTTTGATTTATGGTTACCTGTCAATGTGTAAAGTAAAGGATAAAAATGCATTTATCAGTTACCTTTTGTTGAGCTAATTTGAGTCAGTTTTTTTTTTGCATTCTTTTTTTAGGGGGGGGGGGGGCGCACTTCTGTGACCTTTATTGGCATTGTTAAAATGTAGATGTTCAGATTTGTGAATAGTGTGAATTATAATGTTACTAAGGGTTATAATTGTAGCGCTGGCAAAGCGTTACTATCTCTCTGATTTCTGACATCTGGTTCACCACCACAATAACTCATCTTTTTCCTAATAACTTGGATTAAAATGACTCTTTTATTATGTTGTAACCTGAATCAACATTCCTTCCAGGACCGGTCGTGTCGGAAGACTAAGAAGATTTCCTTTAATTAATAATTAAACTTAAGAACTCTTTGATGTCTCATTCTAAAAGACCCCACCTTTAATCCACTGTCCAGAAATGTCTTAATGTGATTAATTCATTTTCTTCCAGTATTCATGAATGTTGATGTTGCATCAGTATTATTTTATGATTTCTACTTTTGCTAAAAGGTTAAAACATATTAGTAATCCATTAAACTTCCTGGGTTTCTAATGACGAGAACCACGTGACTTGGTAACTCTTTCCCCATTGGGCCACGCGTCCAAAGTGCCCTCTGTCAGCTTCCTGCCTGGAAGCTACCGAGAGTTCTCGTCAACCCCACGACGAGAGAACACGGCCTCCGTTTTCCTCCGCTACACGGAAGGCCTCGGTGCCGACCGAGCTCGTGAGTAGCCAGCCTCACCGGTCGAGAACATTGCACCGGCTAAGAAGCCAGACACCATCGGTCTGCTTCTTTCCACCTGCCATGGGAAAGCCGGTTAGCCTCTGCACCAGCCGATCATGGACCAGCTAGACCGACTCGACAGACTCCTCCGTGCCTGCGGTAACGTCACGTCACCGGGGATAACTCTGAGGTTCGTCAGATCAACGATCACACCGACGAACCTCCACCCCCATCTCACGCCGAGGCGATCTGGAGCGGTCTTAGCAGGTACCAACCCGACCTGGTAAAACCGAGGCTATTGATAAATAACACTCGATCCAGTTAGCTCAGCTCCCCTCCTTTCTAGCCGAGATCCCTAGATAATAACATATCACGGGCTCTCGTCATTAACTCTCAGCTTAATAACATCAGAAGAATCTCTTAAGATGCAACTACCTACCTCACATCTGTCTGTTTATTCAATCTGTTTTCTTTAATAAAATAACTGAAGTCTAAGTCAGCTTCTGGGTTATACCTTTCAAATATACGTGCGTAGGTCTCCCTTTGAATCAAAGAGAATCTAGAATGCCTGCATAACCATCAGTTGAGTGAAGGTAGCTAACAGTGCTTAGCATAAAACCGACAAAACTAAGCTGATAACCTTGTAGAAGTGTGTCCGTACTATAACGATAAAATCAGGTTATATTACGCTACATAATGTTACTAAGGTAACTTGGCATGAACAGAAAACGTCTTTTTCATTCCTGTCCTCTTTGGTCCTTTACAGTCTTTTGTCTTGCTCTTCCTATCATAGGGCATTGCTCACCAAGCTGTTTATCTATATTCACTCAGAGGCTGCAAAGCAATGTGATAAATGTGTTTTACCATGTCCTGGTGCATGTATAGTGGCTGTGGGTCTGTTCATGGAAAAAGAAAAAGGGAGGAGGTTGCATGTTCCCTCACCTCCCGTCGCCACTCGAGTTTACACAGACACGCAGAGCAAGAACAACAAGTGCTCCACGGGAAGATTAGCTCCTGTCCTCGGGGAGTACAGCGTGGTAACCTGTTGTGCTGAACGGGATGGAGTGAGGATGCTCATTCATCACAACAACACCGCTGAGCAATTAAACACTGCTGACAATTGTTTTTATGTTTTAATCTGACTGTCTCAACAGTATTTTTTTGAATTCTCATTTATTCAGACTTGCACAATCATAGTTTGGAGGAAGTGTTTTATTTTAGCGGACACCATCAATCTTTTTACACGTTATTTTTAGCACAGATACCAAGTAGATGCAAAGTACACTCAACAAACCAATACACCCTTAACCATTGCTTTAACCATTTAAAAACTGCTTGAGTCAAAAGAATAGGAAGGTTGTCTCCTTTTAAATCATTTTCACTTGATCTCCCCACCACAGTTTACAGTGCCTCACCCTTTACTGGAGATGACGCCGCCTCATAACAGATCTGGCCTCATCTGACCCAAAAGCAACTGTTGTGTTAAAAGTCACAACGATGATTATTATAGCTGTAGTGTTTGCCTTACAGTAATTTTATTTTTGAAAGATTGAGGCACTTCCATGCTTGAACTATTTCATCAGTTATCTTTTTGTCTTTGGCTTGTGTTTAGCTGAGTTTTTCCCTTGAAATCAGGTGAGACGTTGTGGTAAATATATTTATTTTTAAAGCTGTTTTACTGTGGCTGGAGGATTCCAGCTTGTGGGCAGCCCCGAGGATATTTGTGTCTCTCTTGGTAGGAGTGTTGCAGTTATAGTGGATCATTCTGCAACTCTTGTCTATTTCTATATTTACCAAACACTATCCACCTACAGACAAACTATAACGGGAAAAACATGTTTATTTTTTGATACATGCTAGTGTTAAAATTCAAGTTCCCATTTGTACTTTGGGTTCTTTGGTTTCTTTTGCCAACAGTTTGAGATTATTTGGTTGTAAACTAAATTTTTTGGTTAAAAAGCTTGAGGGTTTAAAAAATTTTTTTTTTTTTTTTAGAAGTTATGACTTTGGGCTTTCATCTAAAATTTGAATTGGAAAGTGGACTGTCTTGTTGTTTTTCCCATCTTTTCTGGGGCACCATAATTCTTGAGTAATATTTCTATGAATGACCCAGCTTGATTTCATTTTAAGGCAAGACGACCACACGTCTGTCTCACTGTCTGCTTCTGGTTTCACACCAGCACAGGTAAATGCATTCATGACTTCCTCTGACTCATGTCCCCCATCAGAAGGCCAGTTGGGCAAGAAGTACTCTGTTATTTTGGTCAGTAATAAAATTGTGTTTATTGAATGTTCTTTACTGACATGTGAAACATATGCAGTGATTTAAGTTAAAAGATTTATCTGAATATTATCGCCTAAACAAAACGCTAAGGCATTTTGTTGTTGTGGCTTTAAGGTCATTTAGTTACTCAATGCTATCAAGGGAGGTTTCTGATTTGGGGCAACGGGAGGCCCTCTGTGGATCAATACACTCCTGAAGACTTTGTAAGCCTATTTCAATCACTACACTCAACATACAGCAACTTGACAGGAAGCTAGCATTTAAAGAAGGGTGAAATAAAAGGGGTGTGCTGGATTCTCCTGGCAAAATTAGTAAATTGGGAATGCACTGTGGCTATTTTTCATCTCCTTGACTTGATAAAAGAAACACGAGTTTTCCTTTTATAATGTCAGCTGCTGCTTAAACATGTGACCAATCAGTCTGTTTAAGTATATAATTTACAACCATGGGGAAATGTTGGTATTAATTTAACAGTTTATACAGTTGTAATTCTGTCTGTGTAGCAGCTTGTCTTGACCAACAGTGAGGTTAAACTGTCAGTTAACCTTGTTCTAGGTCGCCAGTCCCACCCCTTACATCCTGAGGCTTGTTTGCGTTTGCTCTTAAGTGAGCATTTTGTCCTCTGTGTAGTGATGTCCTTAGGTCTGGGGAAGTATTGCGACCGTAATAACAAAACACACAGAATTGTAATGGCTACACAGAAGAGACGACCTCATTAGACAGGTAATGTCTGGAAACCGATGGCAACAACAAGACTACTGTGTAGTAAAAAAATTCAAGTCTTCTGAGAAAATGTTTTTCTTCTCATATTGCATAGTTAACTTTAGTAAAAGAACAAGTGAGTGTTTTAGTCACATCGTCCTAGAACATTTTTTATTTTTTGCCATTGATCATAAAAGCATGCTTATGTCAGACGCAACAAGTTGTACAAAGGAGACACTTTATAGTACTTGAACGAATTGAAACTTGTCTAAATCTGAATAGGCAGGTCAGAGTTTCACAGAAATCGTAAACTGGAATCGTTCTAAAAACGGCATTGAGTACATCTCTAAACACAATGGAACATTGCATAATGTTTATCTTTCCCTTTTGATTTTTATTTAGGCCAAAGTAAAGATGCCGTTCTTGGAAACCTTTTCAAAGGACATGCGCTGCTCCTTCCCACATTCTATGTTCTTGGAAATGTAGCAGCAGAATTCAGTCAACAAAACATGAAGTCACGCAGGATCTACCAACTTGATGTATCACTTTCTGCCGAGCCTGCACTCTGCCAATCCCCAGGAGAGTACAGCTTGTGAGAGTCACAGCAACAGTGTGGGATCTCAGGGGCTGAATTTTGCATTTTTGCCTCTGTGATTCGATGCCGACTTGTCCAGGCATGTCTGGGGATTTGAGTGTGTTGCTTGTTGCACTGGATGAGCTGGTTAGGCTCTGAAAGAAGCCTGACTAAAGATGCTTATTATACCTTGGTCTTTGTTTTAATTTTTGACTTTGCGTGCTTCCATGCAGAATGGGTGTCACGAGAGGGTTGTGTGTAAACAGTTTCCTTTTTGATGTGTGTACTGTTTGCTGAATGCTGTCACCGAAACCCTACATTGACATCCACCTTCAGGATAGGAGCGTGTCATTGGGAGGTCATTGTGACTTCTATTTTGGTCAAGGGTGTTTCTGCAGTCATCTTACTAGATTATTATACTATAAAGTCTGAATTAGAACACTCCCCATTTTCTCGTTAGTCTTTGAAGTCCTGACCTGTGGATTGATTCTGCCGCAACAGTTTCTGTCACACTTTATGGCCATTGTTTTTGGTTTGGGAAAAAAAAAGGTAGAATCTAAGTAATCTTTTTATTTTTTACTGTTGCCCTAGATTCTGGTTGCCTGGTTTTAAAGGTGTACTGCCTCTCTCTTTTAGGGTGAATTAGACACTCGCACACCCAAAATTGACACTGACTTTTAAAAATGTACACTAGCTTAAAAGTAGGTGTCAGCAATCATTGGTATAAATTTGCTCATCGTGTCTTTATTACTTTTATCTGGAGTTTCAGCTCTGTGAACTACCGTAATTTCCAGACTATAAGGTGCACCTGACTATAAGCAGCAGGTGTTTTGTTTAATTGCCGTATGTATGAGTTCCTGCTACCACAGAGGAGATTGTCGGGACAGATGACTGTTTGGGAACTACTGTATTTACTCTTACTCTTCATCATCGTCACGCAGAAGTCCAGCTTTTCGAAACATGCTTTGTTGTGCGCTGGCGCTTTCTTGATAGCGCCCCCCCCCCCGGTAGCCGTTAGCTGAGCCACAGATAAGCCGCACCATTGTATAAGACGCAGGGTCCAAAGCAAGTGGAAAAAAATAGCGGCTTATAGTCCGGAAATTACGGTAGTAATTTCATAATTGCTGAATCACCTGAATCTGTAGTAATATGAACAATTAAGCCAGCATCTCACTGGGCCGCTGCTGTTCGTGACAAATTGCCAACACCCTAACATTTACGAGCCTTCTCCGTTTCTTCACGTAAGTTGAAAGGCCTCAATCTTGTGTCACTGGAACTTTGAACAAGATATTTTAAAAGACTGTCTCAACTTTGGTCAAATAGTCAGCTGTGAGTGTCTAGAACCCATCTCAAACTTTTCTCAATTTACTTTTCATGAGTCAAAGTGTTCTACAGCTTTGAGAGTGTTTGGTGACCTCTGACGCTAAGACTGAAGACAAATAGAATTTGACATTCTGAGTGCAAGAAAATGGCAAAAAAAAAAAAAAAGATTTTTAGTGACTAAATTGAAAGAACATTTGCAACAATTTTTTGCAGCATACACTGAAGTTTCCAAGTACCAATTCAGTGATTCCCAATAACAGTGTGTATTGTAGTGCTATGTTGTGTCTGTCATAACCAAGTAAGATACTGGCCTTCTGTTTAGTCCAGCTCCAGTTTTGAGGTGATCTTCAACCTAGTAAGTGTACTGTACTGTCATTCTTTTAGGAACCGACTGAACTCCTCAAGCTCCCGTATTAGATCTCAGCTCTTTGTGTTAGACATTTTGTTATCTTTTCTTATCCTGCCTTTTGTCTCTTTTATTTTGCAAACCCATTATGTCCTCTCCAGATTTTTACCTTGGATGTTGCTACTTTTTGGCTTTCTTCTTATCCCTGTTCCTCCTGCTCTGTACGCCTTGACATTTCCAAGTATATCAATTATCTTTTTTTAAGCACTCACAAAGGCAACACGTGCATCTTTGACGCTTGGTTCCAGTTTTATTCCTGTAAGGTTGTTTACAGCTGTCAGTGGTTCTAAGGGTTTTATATCAGAATAGGTGTGTGTGTGTGTGTGTGTGTGTGTGTGTGTGTGTGTGTATATATGTATATGTATATGTATGTTTATAGTGAGGGTAAAAGAAATGGCGTTAAGTCTGCCAAATGTCAGCTCAGCCATAGATGACAGGCTGTCCCCCTGCTACTTGACATGGATCTCACACAGAAAATGAGGCCTCCAGCTGCTTCAAGGCAGTACAGTCTGGTTTTAGCCATTCTGGCTCCAGACAAAACATCAGTGAGACACACAACCTCAAACCACCAGACTGAGATGCCTATAACATCTTTCACAAGGAGGGAATAAGACGGGCTCAGACGTTCCACTGTTTGTTAAACGTCTGTTTTGCCACCATGTCTTACCAGTGAGTGTGTGTTCTATTCAGACGTTTAACCTTGCGTTTGTGTTTTGAATTCTTTCTAATTTTAGCACCCCTCTTCCTCCATGTAGCAAATGTATCACCTGAACCAGCTTCTGACTCTTGAGTGTTTATGTGGATCAGGAATCTCGATGGTGGACCGCCTGACAGATATCTGGTTTCAACAAGCACTATTCTCAACTTAGCTGTTACAATTACAGAGTCTTGTTGCAGTAAATTCCTTAACACAGTGAAAGGCATGCTCACTGTGTCAATTCACTTTGTTCAAACACTGGAAGTTGTGAGGAATTGACAGCTTCGTGTTCTGTTACATCATTCTGCAGTTTATTTAAACTTTATTCTGCTACTTTTTCCTCTGACTGGATTAAACTTTCCTCGACAGACTGAATCCCTCTAAACTGATGAGTTGGCAGTTGGAACACCCATGACCTGGTTCCCGTTATTCTGGCGTATTATCACATGTTTAGGGTTGCATGTCCTCTTCTGTTCTGAGATACCGCTGTTCTTATCAGTTCGTGCCATGGCTCCCTGCTCTCCCACACTTGCCATTCCATTCTGTCTCCTTCTGTTCTTTCACCTTACTCACTGTTGTAGATTTCTGGGAGAAGTCAGCAGATTTAAAAAAAAAAAATTTTTTTTATATACCATGAACTCAATTCCTTCACCTACTTTCTCTCCACCCTGTTTGCTGCTCTGCTTCAACTGTAGGGCACATGATGAGTGGGGCATAAGGAAACCCACTGTGTGGGCCTTTGCCTAGACTCTGCAACCTTTTGCCCAATTTAAAATATAGCTTTGTATATAGACAAGCATGCACAGAAAGCAGCTTATACACTTTTTATGTGTCTAGTAAATGATCCTGGAATGCAGCACCTTCCTAAGCGATGATCGTTATTTTGAATCCTACATCTTCGAAAAAATGTATTGGGTAGAAGCATTTATGTTCAGCCTTGTAAAACTAAGCTATCAATTCGATATCAAACATTTCTTTCAACTGTATAATTTTTAAGTTGTAGATAATACAGTGGTCCCCAAACTGTTTAGCTCCTGACCCACAAATTAACAGTGGCAAAGACTGGCAACTCAAAATAATAAAATATATAATTTTTTAATGAGGATCCATTCTGGACAGCACATGACAGCAGTTTGACTTTCAGTATCTGACCCATGGAGACTTTTACACGCGGTCTGCAGCAATCAGGGATCGAGCTTCTGACCTTCTGATCAGTGGATGACCGTCCTTATCCCCTGATCCACAGCCCCCCTAAATCAGCCTCAATGAATAGTCTTTACCAACACTGCTAAAACATGAAATAATTAAAAGCTAAAAGAAAACACAAACCAGAACTATTCATTTAGAGCTGCTATTTTTAGCTTTAGTATTATAAATAAAAATATTTTTTTAAATGGCTTTTATTTTGAAGATCACCTTATGACCCCCACCTTAGTGTTTTGTGTCCTACTTTAGGGAATCTGTTACCCAATATGTGGGAGTGAGTCTGAAAGTGTATTTTGGCTTCAAAGCAAACCAACTATTCTTGTTTGTAAATTATTGTCAAGTTTTATAAATTGTTTGGTTTTTATTCTGCCTTTTGGATCAATCTTTGGACCATTTATACCAATATTTATTTCAGATATAAAAAATAGCAACATTTTATATTTAAATCTTTATATTTTTAAGGACTAAAAATATAGGGACTACAGGGGGGAAAAAAGGCGTCAATTAATTTATCATTTCTGCAAAATTGTAGCATGCACATTACAGAAACCTTCCCTCTCATGTGAAGAACAGCCAAAGCTTGTTTTCATTTGACAGCATTCAATGCTAATTTTTTTGCCACAGCTTGTTTCCTGTGTGGTTAAACATGTTTTTTACTTTTACAAATGGTGTGTGTGTGTTCTTACATCTATGTAGTGCATAGCTGCAGAACCAGTTTGCAAATTACGAGCATAATTTGCATGCCTTCCCGACAGTGTTGTGATGGCAGCCTGGCAGGCAGCTGGACCGATCTAATGTCGCCACAGTTTACTCACTTCTCTTTTGAGAAACCCCAACCAAGACTAAGGCCTAGAATTTACATCTGCGCAGATCGCTTGTTACATCAGTATTTATTGCCTCGTCTAACTATCACGTTCTCTTGATTAATTGTGCAAAAAGTTGAGAAAAGAGTGAGATATAATGCTACCACAGCCAATGTGTGTAAAAATGGGTTGCTGTAGTCTATAGGGGTGCAACGGATCAGAAGGCTCACGGATCGGATCGGTTCACGGTTTTGAGTCACGGTTCGGATCCATTTTTGGATCAGCAAAATGAAAAAGAAAAGACAAAAAACTTTGCTCTCATTATTTTCTAAAACACTGAGCAACTTTTTTATGCTCAATCCTCATAAATACAAACTGCATTTAACTCAAGACGTCAATCTGATGCTTCAATAAAGTTTTGAATCATATTAAAACAAATTAATGGGGGAGATAGACTCATATGCCACCTCAGGGGTCACAGACCTGCTTCTGTCAAACTAGCGGTCACCGCTGGGGAGGGGGAGGGGGGGCGGACGGGCTTGACGCACGAGGCGCTGCTTTGTGGCTCCTGACTGAACTCCGGTTATATTAACGTTTATTAGCTCGTATAAAAGCCCAACATAACGTTATCTTAGACAGAAATAGGTGAATCTAGTTTGTCTATCAGAAAGATTCCAGCTGACGGAGAGAGAGACGGAGGAATCAGAGGCAGCGCGCGCGCGCACGCGCGCAGCAGAGACTGGATATTGATCAGCGATCCTTCGTTCTGGTGTACTAAAACGGCTGAAGCCAACAGAGTGAACCTCTATACGTGATGCAAAATGAATGCCTTTCTAAGAGGGAATTATCTACAGATTCAGAGCGCGTGAGCACAGAACGTCGGGGATTATTTAGCGACGCACGCGCTCTACATGAACCGCGAACCACGTGCGTTCCGAACCGTAGAGGGTGATCCGTACGAACCACGGATCGATGATGATCCGTTGCACCCCTAGTAGTCTATGAGTTAAACATATTGTTTACCTTTTCATATGGTGATTGTTTTTTGCTTTGCTAATATGATTTCCAGAACAGTTGATCGTTTTTAGCCGACAGCATTACATGGTCAGCCTTTTATAGTACATGTGTCTGTGGCTTTGCTGTTTTTAGCATGTAGAAGAAATGGTCTAAATGAGAAGTGCTATTGCTCAGTCCCATTACAATAACTAAAATAGAAACGGTTTCTGTCACTGCTCATTAAACTGACTCATGTTTTTATTCATTTGGTAGATTTTGAGTTGTTTCTTTGTGTCTCAGCCTGTTTGTATTTTCTTTTAAAAACAAAATGATCTGAACCCTCTTTGTGCATCTGGACAACCATCTACCATCCAGTTGTTTTTGTCTTTTAGCATAAGGTGTCTTTGTGGAGTCCTTGTTGTGTCTGCTTCATTTTGTGTGTGTGTTTTTTTCTTTTAACTGTGTGTTCAGTCAACTGTTCCGTGTCACAGGTGCAGCGCACACAGTAACTGTCTTATTGTGAATTTACCCATCTTTTCTGTTGTTTGTTCCCCATCTGGAGGATCAGACGTTGATGAAAACAAATCCTAAGTCTCTAGTCTTTAGCTGTCTGCATGCAGCCACTCTGCTTTATGCAGCTCAGAGGTGGTAATTAAAGGCGTCGGAGGATCTCGGTCGTCACAGAAGGGAAAAAAAATATCAAGGCTGTTTTTGAGTGCCCTTGTACGGAAGATGGAAGAGAAAAAATTAGAATTTTGAGTGGGTTGATTCATCCTTTTGACAGTGACTCTGTTTGGCAAGTGGCTGAATATAAGTGACAGTATGTTGAAGTGGTGGGAGTAAAGCTGCCACAAATAGTTGTCAAAGTTGGTGACGTCAACCATGAAAATTCTGTTAATATTTTGGGTCAATGCAAACATTCTTTATGAATTGCACTTTTGTTTTAAAACTAGATTTCCAACAGTTTTTCTCCCCACCACTAGTCTGCGCTGCTACTGTCAGTTGAGTTCAGCTCCAGTTATTAGTCTGCTCCATTCAAGCTGAGTCCTGAATCTGCTTCAGTCTTGAACAAACCAACTTTATTTTCAGCCTTTGTAAATGTATAAGGTGGTGTACAGAAAAATCCAAAAGTTGACTTATTGAATTTAAATTTTAATAATAGTTCATTCAGTTGTTTGTTTTTTAATTGTTATTTATAGTTGAAATATTTTTATAGTTTTGAGAGAAAACAGTATTGGTGGGTCAGAGCTGTATAAAAATTAAAGCCTGTGTGCAATCCATTTTTATTTACTTTCAGTCTATTTTCCACAGGATTCTGTTTTTCAGGGTTTTTTTGTTGTTGTTGTTTTGTTTTCAGAATAAACAATTGGATTATGAACCTCTGAAGATGAAAACAGAATTTGGTGGAGAAAAACATGCACTGGAAAAAAAATACAAAAAGGAAATCGATATCAGCCTTCAAAAACAGACCTGGTGGATCTCTGCTTTTAGAATTCTATGATTAATTGATAAATTAGTTTATTTAAAGAAACATTTGTTGGTGGCAGTCCTGAGTGTGGTTTTTTGTTTATTGATTTTTCTCTTTTTTGTTGTTATTGTTGTGTTTATGTTTGATAGGCTTGGGTGATATTATGGTAATACCGTACACACTCAATGTTTAAAAATAGTAATGGTATCCATTTCAATACCGTCATGAAAAAAATGCACAGTCAGGGTGGGACTGCCGGTGAGCCGATAGTAACTTTAGGCCAGTCTGGGGCGCTCACGCAGCCCGCTGTTCAAGTGGCTCATTTTAATAAGTACTTCTTGTTGCGATGTGAGCTTGTACGGCCATAGGTTTAATCATATGAACTTCGGGCTTCAGTCAACAGCGGGATCCCCCTCTCCCATTTTACTCAGAACTTCCTTGTTGTGGCGTGAGCTCGCGTGGCTCGCTGACTTTTTCACTCCGCGGGTGTATTCCCAAACTTACAGCGCTTCAGTCAACAGCTGTAGCCATTTGAACCAAACATCAGCTGTAAGTGCTCATAGTGAGACCATGACCGAAAATGCCTGGGCCGAATTATGGTCCCAGTCCAACCCTGGTCACGGTAATACTGTACGCTTCAGGAAAATGTAGAGGAAGTTTGACGGAATCAAAATTTGGATACCACCCAAGCCTAGTGTTTCAGGGTGTTTTTATGTTTTTGTTTTTTATTTGGGCTGGGTAGCATCATCCCAGTAATCACGAGCAGCGAACTGGCGTTTGATCCCAGTTTCTGCAGATTGCTGAAATGGGCAGGACATTGTACCCCCTCAATGTATTTTTGTAGTATTTTTGATTGCCTCTGATACTTTTCTAGTAGGAGTGAGAATAAATAGTGCTGTGTATGTGGAGTACAAAGATAAATTAGAAGTTTTTGTATGAGTGTGTCATATTGATAACAAAGGTCAAGTTTTGACAACATTTAAAGTGGAGTGTATTATCTCACGTTGCAGTTAACAAGCCTCCATAAATCTGACTGAGTGATACAGAAATGGCGTAAGTGACTGATAGCTCAGACTCTTGTCTTTAAGAGGTAAAAAGAGAGCGTGGGACTAAAAGGCTGGAGCTTATTGAATCTTTGCCCACCCTTTTAATCCTCACCTTGTGACTACTGGCTGTGACACGGTGCTAAAGTCCAAGGCTTTTACCACCCACTACTTTTGTGCATGTAGCCGGTGTCGTGATAGCCTGCCCTCGTCATCCACTTTTCCTCCACCTCACCCCTCACACACCTCCCACCAAAGCTGCTCTGAGACAGTTCCAGCCAGTTTGTGGCGGCTAGGTTTAGACTGTCAAGGACTTGGCAGCCGTTGGGCTGCTCCCCAGCTAGCTGCAGACCAGACGTTACCTGTTTTTAGAGAGACTCTATAAAGCCTGTGTGTGCTTCCTGCTGTGCATATTATTAGTTTCCATTTGGCTGACAGGTGGTATATTTACAACGTTGTGATCCAAAGGTGTAGGAATTTTACAGCTGAATTGAGTAAGGCTGAAAAGTAAACAGTATCCGAACCCAAATGCTGATATGGGCCAGAGTTCAGTTAATAAAAGTGGCATTAATAGTTTGGAGAATTATCACACAAATGTGAGATCTGAAAAATGGATTGAAATTTGATTTCTATTAAAGTTAGACGTACATTGTCAAATGTTTGTTCTAAGTTTAACAAGTTTATCATATTTTTTAAAAATCAGGTTCATGGAGGTGGAGCAAAATTCACAAACAAGACCTTTTCTTTCTTTTCTTTCTTTCTGCCATCACGACGGCATCGTGGGAAACAGAGATTATTCACATTGCAATCACATCTTTAACAAATCTGCAATAGTAAAGTCATAATAAAAGTCTCAGCCTGGATAATTGCTCTAAATTGTTAATGAATATTGCAAATAAATAACTTAAAATCTGAGAAATTTCTGCGCATATTTACACCAGTATAATTTAATGTTTGACCAACATCACAGTGGTAGGAAGAGCAAGAGTTGATAGAAATGCTGTGAGACTGAATAACTTCCATCTTTAAGAAAACGGAGGTCATGAGCTCCTGTTGCAACATGTCTCAGTTTAATTTATACAGACAGCTTTGGTTAATCTGAGCATGGATGCAGTTATGTTGCTGTATGTAGATAAATTTGATACTAATACATAAGCAACAGTTACTGATTAATGAGTCTCTGCCTAAATGAAAATCTTCTCTCTCTCTCCTTCCTGCACAGGATTTCTGTGTTGACTTCAGCCATACCTATATGGCGTGTGTGACCGGAGAATTCTGCCAGGCACAGCACCTCACCTCCGCGGAGAAGTGAATCGATCGCCCCCCAAGGGACTACGCTACCCAGAAACCCCCCTGATTGCCAGCACGCTAGGAACTGCTGACTTTTTCAAACTGCCCTCTGGGATCCTGCGTAGTCCTTGGTCCGAGAGCCTCGTGCTGCCCAAACCAATACCAAAACACATTTGCTTTCCACTTTCTCGTTGAACAGCCAATCACAAACAGCTCTCCTGAATGGGGTAAACTCATTGGATGACTCCTGGATAGTGTCATTTTTTTTCCTTTTAGTTTTCTTTTCAATTTTTTTTTTTTTTTTTTTTTTTTTTTTT
>SSNR01000080.1:2137566-2150184 GCA_006937965.1 Callopanchax toddi
TTTTTTTTTTTTTTTTTTTTTTTGGGTCTGATGTCTGTCAGGAGCTGAAGAAGTTTGACGTGGAAACACTGGTAAGAGTTTGTGATGCCACCTACGACAAGGCTCCAATAGAGAAAGAAGGAATCCAAGTCTTGGTAAGAACTGATTCAGAGATTTGTGGCAGCTTTCCAGAGTCACACCAGCTGATTGATTATTTTTATTTTGTGCATTCCTTCCTTCCTTCAGGACTGGCCCTTCGATGACGGTGCCCCTCCTCCCACACAGATTGTGGATGACTGGCTCAAGCTGCTTAACACCAAGTTCCGAGAGCAACCTGGCTGCTGCATCGCCGTGCACTGTGTGGCAGGCCTGGGCCGGTATGTTTAAACGAAAACATCTGATAATCCTGACCTATCACTAACTCAAACTGTTACACACACACACACTGTGTGTGAAAAGCTGTCGCAAAAGCTTTTTATTCATTCTAAGGATGAAACATTAACCAGTTTTATTAGTTGCCCTGGTAAAATTTATTATGGTTAAATTTGAATATTACTGTTAAACCACATTCAGAGCCTGTACTAATAACATTTTATGTGTCTGCATCTTTCAGCTAGCAGCATTTATTAGTGGGAATAAAAGCATCTTTTTATTATTATTATTTTAGTCTGTTGATAGATCCTTCTGCACAAGTTTTTTGTCACCTAATAAATTATTGTGCACAGTAGGTGTGTTATGACATCACATCATATTGTTGTAGAACTAGTCTTGATAGATCTATCATGAGATTTTTAAAAATGCGATTATGATCTGCAATGATTAATCACATTTCTAATTGCACCTAAAGAATTGCTGAGGAAAACTCTCATCTTGAGGTATTTTCATTTAAATTCATTAACTCATTGAATCAGACCAATAGATTGATATACAACAAAAAGTGTCTTTATGAAGTCATTTATTGTGTTTAACAGACTTGAACAGATGCAGTCCCAGTGCTGCTGAAACCTTTACTTTGTCATTGGCTGCAGTTTGTAACAGCTCTATTAACTCATCTTCCACCAACGATGACATTTAGATTTCAAAGGTGGGGGGGCTGAAGGTGGAGAAGAGGGGCTGAACTGTTAAAACAGAGCCATGATATCGACCCTACACCTAAAAACAACAGCCAGCATCCATTTAATATAGTGGAACTTTGTTTTCAGACAATAAACTGACTTTTAAAAAGTGCATGTCCCCCCTGCACCCCCCTGAATTACGTCCATGTCTTCCACCAGGCATGGACTGGCTATGGCACCGCTGAACTGGCGGTGGTAACTGTGGGCCGATCTGGTCGTGCAGCCTGAGAACTGAGCGGCTCGTTTTAATTTGCTCTTCCTGTAGCGGGGCTCGGTTAACAGACTGTGCTGTTTTGTACTCCACACATTCCACTTACATAACAAAAAAGCAACTCAACATTTGAAAGTCGTGGAGATAATGTCAGTTCCTCTCTGCTTACAGGCTTAATGCTGGGTGCTCCATGGTTTCATTCTGAAGACTATAAATAGCTGATTGCATATTTGTTTATTTATAATACAGCAGGTGCTGAACTTCATGTTAGTTTTTCAACAGAGTGAAGGATTTAATATGTAACACAGTAATGTTGTTTTTAATGATTCTACATTTAGGCAGCTGGGAAACGCTGTGCTAACTCCAGTTTGTAAGAAGACTTTTTAAAGTTCTTCAAAATACAGTGATATTTTTAAATGAATCTATTTACAAATTATTGGTTTATCCCAAGTTGCAAAAACCAAAGTTCATTCATCTGGTATGGCTAATTTGAGTCCACATCTCATCGTCTCAGCATCACGAAGGAGAATCGGCCTCTCCTCCAGTTAGCCAAGCCTCTAGTATTTGCTTCATGTGGAGCTTTTGTTGGACAGACAAGGGTCTGTTTTATCTGTTGTAACACAGTGACTCCAGCTCGATGTGGTCAGTGAGTTCACACAGTCCCACAGGAAGCATGAAAGTGTCTGAAAAGCCTGTTTTCCTCTTATCTTCCTGTCGTCTGGCCGTTCACTCCTTCCCCTCACCACGTCTTGAGTTGTGATACACAGCCTGGGCTGATTATGTCTTGTCCCCCATGCCGAGTTTTAGCTTCTTTGGAAATGGACTATCTAATCGGTTGACTATCTTTGGTTACAAGTTGGTTTTCTCACTAGAGAAAAAAAAAAGGTGATAACTTGGATATGGTCTGTTAAATGTGAGTTGGACAGCTAATGTGACGATATGCATCGTTAAGTTCAGAGCAGTGTGAACAGTTACTGTGAAGTTATGTTCAACTGCACAAATGTGCAAACAATGCAGGCAGAAGCACATGATGTGGCTGAAGTAGTGTGAAAATATCTTTCCTGACCACAAGTGCTCAGTAAGCCTATGGTTTCTCTGTAGCTGCTAGCGTTTTGTGTTGCTGTGACATTCCAGAGGTTGGATAATTCCCAGTATTGGTCAGGCTGGCATTTTCTGAACTCTTCTAATTCTTTGCCCCCCTCCTTATACTACATCTACTTAAATCATCCGGGTGACTGAATGTAGCAAACATCAGCTAGGTGTTGGTTTTACAAAATAACTTCTTCATGAACTTTTAACTTTTTGTGCACAAAGACCAACTTCAGGAAACGTTGGTGCTTAGATGTGACCTGTCAGGTGGTTCTTAGAAGCTGTTCTATTTACTTTCTCTCACTATCTGCCCTCCGGTGAGAGAGAATAAGCTGTCTTACTGTAACTCATCGCAGCTCTGTGTGTTTGTGTGTGTGCGCTGCTCGGAGTGTGAGCACAGCACCCCAGCAGGACACCTGTGAACTTGTGGACCCCTGTTGATTTCCCAGGCCTTTTTCCCAGGTTTAACCTTCATCCCAACCCCCCATCCCTCTTTTGACACCATATTACTATGGAGTCCTGTGAACCTTGGTATTTAATCTACATTTCTCCCTCTCTCCTTGTTCCCTCCATCTACTCAAACCGGCCCGTTGGATTTCTTTAGAGCTCCAGTCCTGGTGGCCTTAGCCCTCCTCGAGGCAGGAATGAAGTACGAGGATGCTGTGCAGTTCATAAGGCAGTAAGTACTCTTCTTAAGTCATCTTTAGAGTTTATACTGGATGTATTTAGAGCAACACTGAAAACAAAACGGGTGTAGAATTCATATTATTTTCCCTTCAACTTTAGACTTTAACCAGACTAGATTGAAAAATCTAAACCTTTCTAATTTGCAGAAACTAAATTGAGAATTGCTCCAGTCAGATGCCTACAACAACTCTGTTTTGAGATCTAAGTCCTTTTTTTTTTTTTTTTATAAACGTGTCCAAATTAACAAGTTGAGAACAAGGCCCTGTGACCTCCATGATGAAATGGAGAACTTTCACTTTGTTTTGAGACCTTTTTAAAGCTCTAAATTCTGTTTGTAAGTTGTGACTAACAGATCAGTGAGCTACAGGATGACTAGATGTTGGCTGTGCTTAAAGAGAGTGTTCTTATTTTGATTGGTTTTATGTGAAGAGGTTATGAACTGAACAATTCTTATCCTGTTGTGGATGGCTCTTTCAGTGGCCTCAGTTTGTACTGTATTGATGAGCTAATGGCTAGCCTTAGTGTGGCCAATTAAAGTGTTTTTGCTGTTTTAAAATAACCCTAGTATTAAAGGGATACTCCACCAAAAAGTGTTTTTTGTTTTTGTCTATTACTATATTCCCCATAGTGCGATAAGTGGGTAAAAACAATTTGTAACCAGCCCAGCTGTTATCCTGATCCAGCAGTACTCCTTTAGCTTAGCAGAAAACACTGTAAGTGAATGGTAACAACTAGCATTGTGAGAAGAAAAGTCCTTAAAAACCGCTCAGTAGTGATACTAACTCTGCTTAGTGACCTCAATTATCATATTGAGGCGTCTTTGAAGCCGCTGCATCATGTCCTTGCATCTTTCAGCGGAGGCTTACAGCTGACAGCTATTCTTTGTCATAAAGTAGTACAGAGTCTAAAATAGTACCTGTAATTCCTTCGTGTTTTTATTTTCACTTGCAGTCAATATGTTTTATTGAGGTCCCTAAGCAGAATTAGTGTCACTACTGAATGATTTTAAGGTCTTTTTTTCTCACAGTGCTAGTTGTTACTATTCACTTAGTGTTTTCTGCTAAGCTAAAGCTAAAGGAGTACTGCCGGATCAGGATAATGACTAGGCTGTTTATGGGGGTAAACGAAAAATCACTTTTGGGTGGAGTATCACTTTAAAAGAATCTAATAGTTCATGGAAATACTATTTTATAAATTACCATACATTTCAAATTATATGATTATTTGAATAGGATCTGATCAGAACTAATCCGTTTCTCCAAACTGAGGTTGTTGATCTGTCTACATCAGGTAACGTTTCCACAGGACCCCACAACAAAAGATCTGAACTCTCACTTTATGCAACAAATATCACATGAAACTAACAAAAAACAAAATGCATTCTGATGATCAGTTACCCGTTTATTTTGTTAACAGCTGTCAGCTCTTTGCTCTTCTTCTTAAAACTTCCTGTCCATTTGTCTTCTGCTTTTCGTAGGAAGAGGCGTGGCGCTTTCAACTGCAAACAGCTGATTTACCTCGAGAAATACAAACCCAAAATGCGTCTGCGGATCAAGGATGCCAACCCCCATATCTGCTGTGTGCAGTAGGCTGCCCTTCAGTGCGTCTGTTTTTAAAGCATATCTAGTCTGGAATCTTCCAACATGAGGGAGATTTGAAAAAAAAAACACACAAAAAAAGCGTGCTATCAGTAAATATTGTGATGATTTGTAACACCGAGTCATGGTTAATTGATCAGAGAGCAATCGAATGATCAAACAAACGAAACTAGACCTGGGGAACCACCAGCCGAAACAATGAATGGAAGGTCAAAGCACACAGATGGGCCCGCCTCCCGGTTCTACTGCTCAACCACGGGCCAGAATTTTTCCACTCGAGTCCATCCTGTTTCTGTTTCATCTTTTTTTTTTTCTGTTTTCTTTGTTTCAGTTGTAATCATGGGATAAAACCTTCTATTATGTGAATTTTTATTTTTACACCGATGTGGTGATGAGAAAATTAGATTATCATTCTGTTTTTATTTCCACTAATTATTAAAAGGATCAGGCCTTTTTATTAAAAAACATTTTTAAACTTTAAATACACATCGTGACTTTTTTTTTTTTTTTTTTGCACAGAACTCAGAAGTTTCACCTGAAGATGCAGTAATGTTTTCCTTATACTCTTCACTTGCTTAAAGTCACTTTGAGTTTAGGAGTTCACAGAGTGTGAATGTCAATATTTATTCACGAGAAATGCGTGGCAGTTGTGAGTTTGGCAGGGGAAAAGACACTTTGTTATCCAGTAGTTTTTTTATTATTGTTTCAGAGCCATGCTTTTTTTTTTTATATCTTGTTGGAGTGCAATAATCAGTCCACCTCAGATCCGCTCATCAGGCCCTGCTGAACATCCTACACACACGTGCACATACACTTCAGACGCCCAAAGAAGAGAACTGCTCCACCAGGTACTCGTCTAGATTTCATTGTGCCCTACTGAGTGGAGGCAGGAGTTCCCGACACATGCACACTTTAACCTGTACGTTCAGAGCCTAAGATCCAATCTCACACACACGGTGGAGAAGAATGAAAATGGTCAGTTTTTTATCATTGTACCCATTTTGAAAACATCCCCAATTCGTATTGGTTCTTTAAAGATAAATAAATTGAAATAAAAAAAGCACACCTTTGTTCTCTGCTTCTTTTAAACTCGCTTTAATAAGGAACGTTTTAGAGATTTGTTCTTGTTTCAGTGTAAAATAACCTGTTGGGTCACTTCCTGAACAGACTCGGGGTAGAGGATTAGTTTGAGCTAACAGCTGGTCAAAAGACCACATTGCTGCCTTCTTAAAATTGATCTTGTCCAAAGTTATATAAAGTTCTCCTTTTAAACCTTTACATTGATGTCACATTACACTTTTGATGAAGGTGTAAATTAATTAAAAAAACAAGCATTTAAGTGAACAACTTTAAAATTTGGAACTTTTTAAAGATGGCAGCAGTCTGATTTTGAGCTAGATTCATTAAACCGTTTGCCATCTTGGAATACTTACTCAGTGCACATCCAGAGTGCTTCGCTGTTGTCTTGAAACGCCCTGAATAGCCTCAGTTTGAAGAAATCTTACATGGCAGAACTGATGAGCTAATGACTAATCCAAGTGAAGCCCAGGACAAAGTGGGTTGCTTCCTTCTTAAAACGGCCGCAATCTAGATTTTCAGCTTGGTTTGCGCAAATATTTCCTATAAACATTTACACTGCCATAAATTTGACATTACTCAAATATTTTAATGAAAATAAAAATAAATTCCTTGACATTTGGCTTCCTGTGATATCAAATTGACAAACATTTAAAACTTACTGTTAGCTCATCAGTCCTCTAGGAAATAAACTATTTCTCTGAACGGAGGTTGTTCATGAAGCAATCTACAATAGGCAACAACAATTACTTCTAACCTTTACCCAGAAGCACACTTTCAATTATCTGGAAAGTCCCATCGTGTTTTAATGGGCTGCGTTGAGTAGCTGAATGTCAGGCTCAGACCCTCTTTTTTTTTTTTTTTTTTTAAAGGGCTGCTGTTGACACATGATGTGTGGGTGGAAGTATTTGATTTAAACATCTAGCTGAAGGTGATGTTTAAAGAGAAGGAACTGTTAAATACAATTTCGCAGCACAAGCCCTAACTTCTATGATCTCACTCTCCAAGCCTGAAATCATCATTTTTATCATCACTGTCTTCACCACCGGGCGTTTGTTAGATAGTATTTGCTCATCGCGTCTCTGGTTCCTGCCCTACATGTTCTTTCCCCAGTGGAGGGTGACTCAGCACCACGTGGAAGGCACAGGACACTGTGGTACTGAGAAATGACTCACTGTCCTCAACTGTTGATCACGACTCCCATCAGCACAGGAACCAGCTGGAGGTGCGCCCTCTGCTGGCGAATGTTTGTCACTGACAAAAAATGGAAGCATTTAAAAGTTCAAGCAATGTTTTTTTACACATGTTAACCGTTAGGGGTTTAATTTTAAATGTCACTTTATTTGTCCTAATAATTTATGCAAATTAACCCTTTAAGTGACAGGTTAACTGCCTCAGAGCACATTTTTGTCCCTATTCACTGAACAAAAATCTTTAAAAATCTGAGGTTATTTAAATTTTATAGTTTAT
The DNA here is from genome assembly GCA_006937965.1 of Callopanchax toddi. Classification (NCBI taxonomy): domain Eukaryota; kingdom Metazoa; phylum Chordata; class Actinopteri; order Cyprinodontiformes; family Nothobranchiidae; genus Callopanchax; species Callopanchax toddi. The sequence continues at coordinate 2,144,793 of SSNR01000080.1, forward strand.
TATAATGTAGGTAATTATTATAATGTTATATTATTATTATTATTATTAACCTATTATATAGGGTTCATAATCTTTAAATCCAAGTACTTCCAAGGTGTTTCCATGATATTCCAACACACTGGTGATGGTTTACACATTGACACTAAACAAAATTATTTTAATGTCTCATTTTGAGGATTTTAAGCACTCTGGTTATAACTCTTACTGCCCCAAATAAAAGAAAAATGAAAAAAATTTACAGTAAAAAAAAAAAATTGCCCCATTTGTATAAATGTTTTTGTGGAAGTTAAAAGGTTAATTTCTGTTTGACTGAGCCAGCACTGACAGGATGTCTTCATGCAGCAGAGCCACAAATGAGTTCACATGTTATCAGATCAGTGCTGCAGAGCCTACTTTGAATAAAATGAGCGCCGTTTGTCAAGTGAAACCTGATTTGCGTTCAGCTTGTTATTCATTGCTCCGGTTGTTGTTTAGTGGATTTGTTGTAAAGTAACGAGCAGAGTTCCAGCATAACGGAACTGGCTCAGGCTACAGATTCCTAGAAACCAAAAACTTTCCCTTGTGATGCGTTCAAGTTGTAGAGTTGGTCTATTTTTAGGTGCTGTAGCAACAGATTGTCCATGAAACAGGAGAAGACTTAAGCATTGTTTTGTGATTACAGCTGATAAAAACTGGATGAATGACTTCTTGTTGTCTGTGTGCCACGTTCTCCATCAGTGAGCTAAAATGGATGTGAGTCATCATGTAGTCACCGTGAGTCACAGTTTTGAAAGACAAAAAGATCAAAGCTGCAGATTTGTTGCAGAGACGTGGCAGTGCCACATGCTCCTCTCTCAACAGGTTGATTTTTTTTTTTTTTACATTTCTGTGATTGTAGATCTGTGATGGCTCTGCTGCAAACTGATCCAGATCTGATCCACTTATGTGACGTACAAACACAACCAGGACGAAAAGAAGATCAAAACATCTGTTTAGACTCTAAAAATCCCTGATTTCAACATCATATAACAAACAGGTGTAGAAAATCATCTAATGTTCAATTAAAATTTACTGTCAGTAAATCTTTTACAAAAAATGACAAAAACTTGATCGCCTCTGTCTCAACTTTCACACTTCATGGAGAAATCTGAGTTAGCTTCAGCATCAGAATAATTTATAAAGCTGGTAAACTAAGTGCTGGACATAAGCAGATATATGTATCTACATGTGTTACTGCCCACCCATCCATTACATCTAAAGAAATCCAAGTGTAATGAAATGAAACGACACGCATGAAGAAAGGAAGGTGTAAAAAGGCCTGGAAAGTCACGACAGCTGGAATCTGTTAGTAATTTTTAGAAAGTAATCCTGCCAATTAGTGCAAATCAATATCATCCTCAAGTGACGGCCTAAAATATGGCGTCTCATTACCACGGTTTAGAAACAACGCATGGATACAGAAAAAAATTAATTTCTCAAGACCGTTGCAAACTTATTGCATCAAAACATCCTGATGGCACTGGTTACAGAATCACTTCTAAACTACTGAAGGTTCCAGTGAGCACTGCTGGGGGCCATAATCAGGAAGTGGAAAGAACATTATTTCACCATAAAGCTGCCTCGACCAGGTGATCCACGCAAGACTTCAGAGAAGTGAAAAGAATGATCAGAAGGGCCAAGGACCACTAGTGGGGAGCTTCAGAAGGACCTGGAAATAGCAGGTCTAGTAGTTTAAAAGAAAACAAGCAGAAATTCACTCAAACCTGTATCAGCATGTGAGACTCCTACTGAATGAACCTTCAGGATTTATAAGTGATTTAAATTCACCTTATTTAAAAAAAAAACGAGCCAAAGTCTGTCATTGGTCTTTAAATCTACATGAAACATTCGTAGGCTTCAAGAGCCCAAGAACGATTTCCATCTTTACTTTAAATGAATGTGATGAAGGCCAAAGGGTTGGGAGTCCTCTACAGGAAGATCTCCCTCAGCTCTCCCATTCCCACAGAGCCGATCTAGGCCGCTCTACTGAGCAGGCGCCGCTGCCAGACTCCATTGTGAATAATGGGTGCTTTAAAAATGCATGCTCGCTCTGGGCTCTGTATCTTTAATGAGGTGTGTCTGAAATATTTGATAGCCTCGTGCTCATTTGAAAAACAAATACGTTTACTTCCATTAATATTTGATACGGAAATGAATATATGTAAAACACATACATTAATTAGTCTGTTTTGATCAATTGTCTCCGTCAAACGCCGAGCGGCGTGTTTCCGCACGGCGACTCCCTGCAGGCTACGCCGCTGCGGCTCGTTCGCCGTCGCTTCAGAAACGAAAGCATTTAACTTCCAAACATTTCCTAAGTTTGTGCAGTGAAGTCATCTGTTCAGTCGGCGGTGAGGCAGATTTGTGAAGTAGCTGTGTTAAAGTTTGTGTTAAATGCTAATTTTTTTTTTTTGTTTCCAGCTTTTGTTGTTTCCAAATAACAAGTAGGGGAAAGGAGAACCTGAGCCAAGTCTTTGTGCATCCTGTATAATCAGTGTTCTGTTCGTTTTCACAGCTGATAAATGTTGTTTGTGAGATTTCGTCTTTTAAAATCCAGTTTTGAGGATTTTTATGAGACTTTTATTGATGTTCGAACGCCGTGACCTCCACCTATCAGCCTGACATCCTGATGTTAATATCCTAATATCTTATTAATATTCTAAATATCTTAATCAATTCTTCTCTCTGACAATAAACCTCTTCATGAGCCACTTAATGCAACACGAGACCAAACGGCAACCTAACTAATCTTTAGGAGAAATCTTCCTATTCTGAAATTCTTGAGATTTTTTGGCACTTAGCATCATAATTTGCTGTTTAAATGTAATCAGCACAAAGGATCTGATAATAAACCACATCAGAAGGTGTTTATTTCCACATTTCTGACGATCACTGTTGCCATTCAGCCGGAAATGTCTGGCTCTGACTTCCTGTTGGGGTTTGTTTTCTTAATGCATGAGTGTTTTTGCTTTAGGTACTTTGGTTTCCTCCCACAGACCAAACATTCTTGTCCTCAGTGCTGAGCGTAAAGTCAGTGGTCTCTGTGTGGTCCCGTGATGAAATGGTTACCAGTACGACTGGAAACTAGCAGGATTTTTACAGATGCTTGAAATCCTTGAAATTGCTTGAATACTTTCAAATACTTTCAAAGTATTGAATAAAGTTCTTGAAACTATGGAAACTGATCACAGCACATTGCTATTTGTTTAAGAAAAATTTGAGAAAATGCCCATATAGTTAATTTTGAACTAGGACTTAAAGGTATCACTGGATTATTTCGAAGTGGTGTCTGTCAACAGAACCACATCATCTACCAAAATAAAAGTTGAGATCCTGACTTTCCCAAACCAGACACCGTCCTTTCCAGGACCTAGATCTGATCTATGAGCCCCACAAACAGGATCAGAGATGAGGGACCGCCCCGGTGGAGTCCATCTGCCCTGGGAACCAGAGTGACTTTGGTCTAAGAATGCAGCACTAGGTGGCGCTATAGTTAAAGGGATGTCTGGTCCCTGTGCACCCAAAGCATGAGGTTTACATGGATCAAGGTGGGAACTTAAAAAGTCTGGAAAGAGTTTCAGATTGCTCAATATACCTCTTCCTGCTGACATTTTGGATATTTTGGTCATTTTGAAGTAACTCCACTGTTGCCTCGCAGCAAGGAGGTCGTGGGTTCGCGTCCCGGCTCTGCGGCCTCTCTGCGTGGAGTTTGCATGTTCTCCCCGTGCGTGCGTGGGTTTCCTCCGGGTACTCCGGTTTCCTCCCACAGTCCAAAGACATGACTGTCAGGCTAATTGGGCTGGTAAATTGTCCTTAGGTGTGAGTGGGTGTGTGGTTGTTTGTCTCGTTCGTCTCTGTGTGGCCCTGCGATGGACTGGCGACCTGTCCAGGGTGTCCCCCGCCTCTCGCCCCCTGACCGCTGGAGATAGGCACCAGCTCCCCCCGCGACCCTCTGTGGAGGACTAAGCGGCTACAGAAGATGGATGGATGGATGGATTTTGAAGTAACTCTATCATCTACAGTAATGGCCACACCCACCAGTGACATCACTCAAAGTGAAGGGACACTCCAGAAACAGGAAGTCGCCCTCTGACTGGATCAAAACTCATGGCTAGTCAGATTAGATGAGATGCTGCCGATTGGTGACAAATTAATGGCAAACTTTCAGGTACTAAAAACAACTCTGACTCAGAAAAGTGACACTGCTGCATTAGAACACTATATTACCTTTTGGTAAACCTGTACAATTTTACATGAGACCATTTGTTTAGTTTGTTTCAACTGAACAGTTTACTGTTAGTGCTGCAGCAGCATGAACACCATGAACTAAACAGTCTCAGGTAGAAGTTGACAGAGTGTGTGGTGTCTCTGCTTTTTGCAGAAGGTGTGGTCCTCCTAGCTTCATCAAGCTCCGACCTGAAGGTCAGAGGTTCACAGCCGAGTGTGAAGCGGTCAGGAGGGGGAGGTCCCACCTCAAGTAGAGCAGACCGCTGAATCTGATGTAGTGAAGAGGGAGCTGAGCCAGAAAGCAAGGCTCTCGATTCACCAGTCGATCTATATGCTCCAGTCCTCAGCTACGGTCATGAATGAACAAAATCACAAATACAAACAAAATGAGTTTCCACTGCAGGGTGGGTCAGCCTTAGAGATAGGGTGAAGAGCCTGGACGTTCAGGAGGAACTAGTAGAACCACTGCTCCTCCATATCAAAGAAACCAGTTGAGGTGGTTCAGGCATCTGGTTAGGACGCATCCTGGACGCCACCCTGGGAGGTAGAAGGACCCCGGGTCAACCCAGGACACGCTGGAGGAAGCTCATCTCTAGGCTGGCCTGGGAACACCTTGGGGTCCCATCAGTAGTAGTAGTATTTATTTTATTCAGTCATGAAAGTAATTTGTGTAGACAGAAGCATCCTGCATAAATATATATATATATATATATATATATATATATATATATATATATATATATATATATATATATATATATATATATATATATATATATATGTATATATATATATATATATTCCTACACATACATATGTGTCCATCTACATAAATATGTACGCATGCACATACATACACATGAACACTTGAACATACCATGACTGAACAGGTTTAGGCAGAAGCAAAAGCTTATATTATTATTGCCACTTACAAGTCAAATACTATATCCCCTCAGTGTGATGACAAATGTGTGATAAACACATAAGTCACACTGGTACCTTTCAAAGATATTTTCACTGACAAGTATTTTGAAAACTAAAAGTGAAGTTGCTGTTTTGAATTCTAATTTAGCATCATTACAAAATTTTACTCCCATAACAGAAATACATCTCCTTTTAATACCTTTTTTTTTTTTTTTTTTTTAGC
>SSNR01000080.1:2150407-2162703 GCA_006937965.1 Callopanchax toddi
CCCCCCCCCCCCCCCCCCCGATCCAGGCCCGGATAAGTGGAGGAAGCTGTAAATAAATAACTGATAGAACGCCACTTCAAAATGAACCAAATATCCCTTTGTCTGTATACATTATAATAAAAATTTATTAAAATTATAACACTTGTCAAAATTTGTCAAATTTGTCACTTGTCAAAACATTTTTTATGGATCCTTACTTTTAAACTTTTTTTTTTTTGCCTCTACTGTTCATATATTGTAAATCATCTCCTCCTATAGATGCTGGAAAATCTTGAAAACTCTTCTTTAAAGAGCTGGAAATTAATTTGTGTAAAGCTGTAGAGGCTGTCGGATTATCCAGGTGTAGAGGATGGACATATTTGTAGCAAGGATTTAGGAACTGTTTTCTCCCCTTTAGTCGTCACTCTTATATCTGTGCAAATGTCTCAGTGTTCCATTACTCCAGTCTGTTCAGTCATCCTGACACCAGTCTTCATGCAGAACAAGCCTCATAACCTTATTTACATGCATGAAACACTGATAGCATGAATCTGCTGATAGTTGGGGTGATTTTTGAAGAGTGGCTGCAGCAACGTTTGACTCCTCCTTTCTGTATGGAGTTATCTCGGTGCATGGGAGGAGTTTTAGTGGTTTCCTCCTACAAAAGTATGCATGTTTTGGGGTTTATGGTGATTATACGTTGCCACTCTTGTGTGTGAGTGCATGCATGGGTCTGTATGTGACCCTGTGATGGACTGGTGATCTGCCGTACCCCCTCCCTTCTCACCCTCTGACCTGGGAGCTGGTAGGTTATCTATAAGTTTGGTTAGTTATCTAAGATTTCTAAAATGTTCTTGAAATCTTCTTCCATCTCATGAACTATTCACCCTCTTTCCTTCAGGCAGACGGAACAATCTCAAAGCCTGAACTTTCACTTCTCCCCTCTACAAGTCATTTTCTACTAATTGAAGTGCATTCTGACTGCTTTCCACCAGATGGCGGTATAAACCTATTTGATCAGGGCTGTAATACATGAATTGAACACCAGGGGGCAGTGCTAACACACCAGCCTGCCCTGTGCCACTTGTGGGCTGCAGTGTGGATAAGTGTGTGATGTATTCTCCCTGGCAGCCCCTCGGACAGCACCAATCTGGTGAGTCACTCTGCCACTGTATTCAGGACGCCTGGATTCAGCTGCAGAGGCCACGCTGTAATTAATAACCACATATTTGTGTTTGTTTGTGAAACAAGCAGAGGGGGGAGAAGATGGAGCGTGTTTAACTTCTCTGACTCAGCCCACCTGACTCGGGGAGGAAATATGTTCCTGACTGCGTCGGTAGAAGCTGACGGTGAACTGTCTTGGCGCGTGGATGTGTTTCTTTACTCTTTTTTTTTCGTTTTATTTCTTTTCATGCACCTTCACTGAGAGGATGTGGATTTAATGTTGTTTGTTTCTACCAGAAACACTTGACACGGCTCTTAGAAGCGTTGCCAAAATAACAGAAAAGCATGTTGCAAAAAAAAAAAAAAAAAAAAAAACAAGGAAAAATAAGGTGAGGCTTTTATTCAAAAGGCTTGTTTGGCAAAGAACAGCTCCGTGTGGGTGTCATTGTGCGGCTCTTGCTTTCTGCCCTTGGCTTCATCGCAGGGCACCGAGCCAGCGTTGATGAGGATGAGTAGATGGTGAATGACAGGCGAAGATGCTGCCAGTCAATCAGCAGGGTTGTCTGTCCCCGTCTCCTTCGCTCTCCGGGGGGAAAAGATGAGTGTCATCCTCCTCGTGTGGCTTCACACCACTCCTCCCTTCACCGTGCCAAGTCCTTCTCACCTTTCTCTCTTTATCCACCTGTTTGTCTACTCTTTCAACCACTGCTTCCTGACTTCCTCCACATCTTCTGTGTTTCCTGTGACTCCTTAGCCTAGCTTGTATCAGGAATAAACATATTGATGGTCAGGGAAATGTGTTTGCAAGAACACGGATGCTTTTGTGCAGCAGGTGTTGTGCTGAGATGTGTCTACAGGGTAGACTTAAATGGGGAAACATTTTTTTGCTAAAAACCAGACTTGAGCACCATTCATAAAACCTGACTCCTATCCCAGTCTTAGCTGATAATTGATGCTTTTATTTTATGAAAGCAAACATACATGCCATGTATCTACATAGTTTTATAGATCCTTCTCTATTAAAGAAAACATGCTTCACTTTTTCCCCATTAAAATATTGACAATTTAAAGTATTTTAAAGAAATCCCAGTAAGTCTACAAAGTACAACCTCTGGTGATAATGTTTAATAACATCATTAATAATAATTGTAGCAACAAAGTTAAATTTGTATAATTTTGGAGCATTTTTTAAATAACCACTCGTCTTTCAATAGATACCATCATTTTTTTCATCTAGTTTAGAAAACATTTATTTTTAAATAAATATTAAATATAGCTGTAGCATATTTTCTACTTTATTCTCAATGAAGTCTCTGATTTAACATCCTGGAAGCAGGAATTTGTCCAACTTTAAAGGCACACTATGATGTTTTGGCTTGTTTTTAGCACCCCCTAGTGTCCGTTTTAAGTCACTGTGGTAAAAACATTGTTTCTGCTCATAAACACCTAAATCTAAGGGTTGAAATGCCTCCTCAGCCTTCATTGCTTTCTACTGGAGTGGTTCATCACTCATTCAAAGAAATCAGTAAAAGTATCTGAACTTTATTCCATTGTTGAAAAGTGAAACCACTTTACCCCATTTTCAGAAGCTGCCATGTTGTATTTTTGGAGTCTGAATCTGAGCACTCAGGACGTGGATCTGAAAGTCCCATCTCCTCTCCCACACACAATAATTGTGTTTAATCAAATAATTAATTACAACCAAACTGGAAAATATATTCTTAATATACATAACAGCAATATAAAAACTACATGAATCGACACACGTCAACACCTGGAAAAATCTATTGTAACTGTAGTTACATTTTTTTAGCTGGGTCCCCTTTATTTACATGGAGGGGGCGGGACTTAACATTTGTACTGGAACCAGCTTTTATGGGGCAGTTGTTTGTTCTAGATTGAAATACATTGCTCAGAAATTGAAACAAACACAATGAAAATACATCAGATCTCTGTTGTTAAAACATCCTGCTGGATCTCCATCCTCCCAGTCTTTGACCAGAGCATCAGTGAGCTCCTGGACAGTCTGAGGCTCAACCTGGTGGTGTCAGATGGACCTAAACACGATGTCCCAGAGATGTTCTATTGGATTCAGGTCAGGCCAGCGTGGAGGACAGTCAATAGCAATTCCTTCATCCTCCAGGAACTGCCTGCAGACTCTTGCCACATGAGGCCAGGAATGAACATTCACCAGGATGAATCCAGGACCCACTGCACCAGCGAAGAGTCTAACAACAGAACTAAGGGTTTTATTCCATTACCTAATGACAGGGAACCAATCCAGGTCTGTGTGTCCCTCCATAGCCCTGCCTCTCCAGACCAACACTGACCCACCACCAAACCCATCATGCTGAGCAATATAGCAGCAGAATGTTCACCATGCCTTCTCTGTCTGTCACATGATCTCAAAGTGAACCTGCTCTCATCTATGAAAGAACAGGGAAACAGAGCCTGACCTGCCAATCCTGGTGTTCCCTAGCAACGAGCGTCATAGTGACAGCCAGTGAGTACTGGGCACACTAGAGGTCATGGCCCTCAGGCCACCCTCATGAACTGTTTCTAATGGTTTGGTCAGACACATTCACACTAGCGGCTTGCTGAAGGTCACTTTGTAGGACTCTGGTCGTATTCATCCTGTTCCTCCTTGCACAAAGGAGATAGTGGTCCAGCTGATGGGTTAAGGACCTCTGATGACTGTCCAGCTCTCCTACAGTAAATGCCTGTCTCCTGGAATCTCCTCCATGCTCTTGCTGGGAAACACAGCAAACCTTCTGGTAATGTATTGGTGTACCATCCTGGTGGAGCAAAATCATCCAAAGTTATTTCACATTCCTTGCATTTTCTGCTTCATGATATAGACAGATCTGTGACTGTGTGTCACGCAGACTTTTTGCACATGTTCAGAACTCTGGCATCGAGGATATAGAGAGCCCTCACAAAGATTTTAAGACTTTGAAAATTCCCTATTTGTCGCACGAGTAATTATTGGCAAATTCATTCACACTGTCACCGTGTTTTTCTGCATTCGTCACTTGCTGAGTTTAATATCTGCTGTTGTGAATTTCGTGGGGAAAAAACCCCTAAAAGCAGGAAAGAGCAGATGGATGATTTTGGTGGTGCCATTTAGCTAGCCGACCCTTATTTATTCATAAGGTCTGTAGGCTGGTTACGCCCAAAGCATTGAGTTTTTTCTTCTTTAATGCACTTGTCAGCCATATCAGTACCCCCACACCACGAAGGGCCAAATCTATCTTGACGCAGCATGTGTTACATGGCTGCTTTAACAAACACTGCAACTAATTGGCTGTGTTTGAGCTCTCTGTTCATTAGCTGTTGTCACGCCATTCCACCTCACAGGTGTGTCCGTTTCCTTGTTTCTATTCTCTTGTTTTTCCTCTCTGAAAGATTTTAGCTCCGTCCCTCTTTGATTCAAAGGAAGAGTCTCGTGTCGACGGAGCATGTCCTCCACTTCAGCACGGGTCTGATTAGGTATGGAAGACCAACGTGCAAACTAAATAAATAAAACGAGAAGTACAGCACACACGTGCCACCTAATTAGAAACGACTCTTCGTCTCCCACCTGTGATGATGCAGGACGTGGGCAAAGCGGTTCTGACCTCTTGGTTGAAGCGTACACTCACAGTCACACACCAATCAGATACCAGTCAAAGGTTTGAAACATAAAAAAGAAACAAAACAGGTGAAAATTGTTATTCAAAAGCACAACTGGATGTTTTTGAAATCAGTCATTTAACCAAGATTTAAGATTTGTGTTGTTTTAGCAGCCGCTTTAGTCTTTTGGACGAAAATGCTGATTAGTTTTAGTCACATTTCTATTTAGTCAACAAAAACTCAAAAAGGTTTTAGTCAAAAACGTATTAACTTTTTAACAAAATAATTTGGGCCAATAAGTTGAAAATGAGAATTACATCAATCAATTCAAAAGTACCTTTGGCCGTTTTGGCATTAAACAAGAAAAGTAACGAAAAACACGGACAAAACTACAATATCCAAAGATTCAGTCAACACTATAAGTACTGGTCTAATGTTCAGCCATGATGATAACAAAGACACATCACTGTTTAATGAATAAAATCAGTAATCAGGATGTAAAGCTCGTTAGCGTAGCATTAGCTCATTCAGCAAAACAAAACACAAAAAACAAACAAAGCAAACAACTCACTGTGGAGTTGATTAAATAAAGACACAATGTGGAATCAACCAGCAGGGTTGTCACAAGCTGTCAAGAAGGATTCTTTGAATAAATATACATTTGATATGCGTGAACGCCACTCCAGAGGCAAGACAGAGCGATTACCCCGGAGCTAACCCCGCCACAATAAGAGCATCCTTCGAAGTGGAGATTGAGTTCACATGATTTACATGTCACAGCAAAAAGAGATCACCCAAATACCGTTCCACAACTCCACACTAAGGTTTTCATCTCGTCGCAGCGGTGAATACACACAGACGTCCCATCATCAAAGAACCGCCTTTAGCTCGTCAGCGTCTCATTAACGTTGCGAAAAAACGTGTTAACGAAATATTTTGTTATAATTTTAGTCGACAAAAACAAAACTGGTTAAAAATCAATCTTATTTTTAAATAAATGCATGTTTGACTATATAAAAAGATAGTTATAAATTACAGCTATTTATTAAAAGCTGAAATTTATTAATTTAGAAAATTCCTAAATAAACGTTGATGGTTCTGACGTGTTAATTATATCAAACACTATTTTTACTGCACACGCAGGTTGTTCCCTTTAAATATTTAAATATTAAAATCAACCAATGATTCCCTAAGACAACGTATTGGGTGACAGAGATGAGGGAAAACTCAACTTAACTTGAAGACTCCGTTTTTGAGCTGGATGTATTTTTGCTTTGGTTTCATCTTGACCAAATGGAAACAGAACGTTTCATAAACCATAGAGGCAGTTTACTGGAGCCTAAGCCAATCAGAGAGCTAGATTTCCTTCATTGGGTTACACACAGTGACCTTAAACGGTCACTGTGTGTAAACTATAAGCTGTAGTGAAGTAATTCATAAACCATGAGTGGTGGTCAACCTTGTACATTCAGTACAGTGTGTTATGTAGGAGAAATGACGAGTTATAAAGACATTTCACTTCCTGTTTTGAAAGGGAAAATAAAGGTTATTATAAAAATGTATTAGAAGTTACGCTCTCTTCTGATCTCAGGCGGATGTTTTATGATCCATTCAGCTCCTCTATAAAGAAGAATCAGGAGACAAAACCTTCTGAAAACAGATCAGCCCTTTGTTGATCACTGCTGCATCAGATAACCACATGATAGCTGCTCAGGTAACAGCTACTGTTAAGAGTCCTGACCATAGAGGTGGTTTGGTTTGGTGTGCTTTCAGCAGCACAGATGCTACTCAGTCCTCTCAGAAATGATAATGAATGGAGGCATTAAAGTCAGCAGTCTGTCTCTATGATCTACTCGCTCCACGTTGCTGCTTAGATCAAAAACATGTGACTGTTCTACTCGATAGAGGGCGAGAACACAGTTTACCTCAATGTATTTTATGTAGCTTTAAAACATAATAAAGCCTGTAAGCCATGTTGCTAGAGTGTGTGTGTGTGTGTGTGTGTATACGAGACATTTTCACAATGCATTTCACATGTCTGTGTTATTTATGTGTAGCCTAACCTTTAACTGATTCAACAGAACTGGATATGTCTCAGTATGTCTGAACATAAATGGTACATTTAGTTATTGTAAAAAAAATCAGTCAAAAATAAAATGGTTATATTTAGTTAAGAGATTTTCTAGAATATTTAAGGTAGAACTAAAGGTTATGGTTAATTTAGTGATCAGATTTCTGATTGAACACACAAACTGCTAGATCTGGTAAGCCATCCTGTATATGTGGGTATATATAGTCTGGCCATAGCCATTAAAATGAGTCATTCATAAGGTTAGGTCAATAGTCTTCACATGCTATTGGATAGCGCTACAGGACCAATCAGAGTTGTTTAGCAACAACCGGAATCAGCTGGTAGATTAAACTTTTGCCGTGTCCCGTCGGCAAAGCAGCCAATACATCAATTTTCAAAATAAAAGACTTAAGTGCCTCCACGTCTTAAAGAAAAGCCCAAACCTAAATCGTCCAAAGTTGATGACAAAGCCGTTTCAAACGAACGCGGCTCCTGAGCTGCTGCCATGTTTCAAAATTGCAGCTCTGCCGTCATCGGCTAATCCCGCCCACCAAACCATTAGAGCGTTGTGATTGGCCCGGTACAAGACAGACTGGACCAATCAGTGGGCTGTGGAGCTTCCAATGGAGCGTGCAAAACAGAGCAAAACTGACGGTCTATCTTAATTGGCTAAGCTAGATCAAAGTGGATTATCTAATCTGAAAAAGTTATAATCCCTAAAAACACAATATTATTTAAAAAAAAACATTTTAAAGAATTACAGTACACAGTTCTTCCACCAGGATCATGCTATTCCTGATTAAAGTGCCAGGCTGCACCAGGAGAGCTACAGCTAGCTTCTCTTTTGGCTGTTACAAGTACCCATATAGTTCTATGTAAACAACAAGGTGTGCAAAACTGATTTATTATATATTTGAGTTTATGAAACAGCTTTTGCATGAACTTCTAGAAAAGTTTTGATATTGGAGTTATTTTAAGACTTATCTCTGTTTCTCCAAACTGAAGGATGATCAAAAACATAAGAAACATAATATATGAACCTCTAAAGATCAGCGTAGCTTCTCAGACATCCAGGATAGAGCCAGTCCTAAGTGTTTTTTTATTTTTAAAGGTTAACTGGATTTGGTTTCTGGTTTTGGATGATGGTTTGCTTTTATCAAAGTGAGCGTTCTCTATTTAGAGCAGTTTAAGAGCCTGGAATTCAGCAGATTTAATTCTGAAATGGGAAACCTCCTCTGATGAGGAGTGAAACATCGAGTCCACTTCCTCTTCTTTAGAAAACACAATCTCTTAGGATCTGAACTTTCGCTTTGAAAAAAAAAAAACATATTTTAATGCTTTAATTCATCACTAATTAGTGGGATCTCGTCTCGTCTTCTTCCGCCTATCCGGTTCCAGGTTGCAGGGGCAGCATCTTAACCAGGGAGTCCCAGTCTGTCCTCTCCCCGGCCACCTCCACCAGCTTCTCCAGCAGGACCCCAAGGCGTACCCAGGCCAGACCTGGGGGGCTCCAGCCAGCAGGACATGGCTGAAACACCTCCCCGGGGAGGCGTCCAGTTGACTATGACACACATGCTTAACATATTCCAGCTCTGTAGTTTTCTAAATTCTTTTTTTTTAACTTTGTTTTTTATTATTTTTCACATACAACAAACATAACCAAAACATACATAACAGTCAACAACAGCCTGAATAATACAGTCTTTCTTATTTCATTCTTTACCTTCAGTCACTTGCCATCAATGTTTTTTAAATTATTATTTATTTATTTTTATTTTATGTGTATGTGTCACTTGCAAAAAGTATCCATTTTCTCCCTTGTTTGTAGAACTTGGGTTCTTTTAATCTGAGCTTATAGGTCATTTTTTCCATCTCTAAAATTTCCTCCACTATCTTGATCCAGTCTTCTTGACTTGGTGGGTCAGGTTTAAGCCAGCTTTTTGTTATTGCTTTTTTGCTTGCCGCTAAGATTATTTTCATCAAGAACATATCCTCGCTTTCCACCACATCCATTATTTTCCCCATGTACAATACCACACAGTTGTTTGGGATTTTATATCCAAGAATTTGATTTATTGTTGCTCCAACTTGCTCCCAGTACCTGGTCATTTTACTGCAACTCCAAAAGATGTGCGTGTGATTAACATCTACTTCTCCACATTTCCTCCAGCAATCTTGTTGAGTGGAGATTTGTTTGCTTTTAATTTTAGGTGTAATGAAATAACGTGTTAAATTTTTCCAACAGAATTCTCTCCATAGAGGTGAGTTTGTTGAATTGTGTTGTACTTCACACATTTGAAACCATTCCTCATCTGTTATTTTAATTGATAATTCTGTTTCCCATTTTTCCTTCAGGTATAGTGTTGATTCCTCTCTATTCTCCACCAGAGCGTTATAGAAGGCTGAGATGATTTTAATTCTTTTTTGTAAATATGAGTCTATCACCACTCCGATTATACTGTAGTTTGTATCTAATAATTTAGGTTTAATATGTTTCCTATAATAATCTCTTACTTGCAGGTATCTAAAAAAATCTTTGTCTTCTAGGTCGTATTTTGATTTCAGCTCCTGAAATTCCATTAATTTTCCATTTTTTAGTAGAGTAATAATTGCAGTGATTCCTCTTATTTCCCATTCTTTGTATGCTTGATCTAATTGTCCTGGTCTGAATTTAGAGTCATATCTGAACCATTTTAATAGTAGAGCCTTTTCCTTGAGTTTGTATTTTTCTATTACAGTGTACCATGTTTCCAATGTGAATTTAACTATTTGGTTCATTTTGTTCTTCAGCGATGTTACTAGTTGTTTATCCGATAGTAATATTTGGATTTTATATCCTTGTACCTCTTGTTCAATTGTTTTCCAACGAGACTCATGATCTGTTCTACACCAACAAGCAACTGATCTTAGTTGAGCTGCGAAAAAGTACTCTCTCAGATTTGGCAATGCCATTCCTCCTTTATTTTTTGGGAGCTGTAACGTTGTATATTTTATTCGCGGCTTTTCCCCTCCCCATATAAATCTTGAAATCATTTTGTCCCATGTTTTGAATCTACTTTGAGGAACAGGGAGTGGAAGCGATTGAAATAAATAAAGCAGTCTAGGGAGAACGTTCATTTTTATTGTTTGTATCCGAGTGCTAAATTCTGTTGGCAATGTTGCCCACCTATCCAAGTCTTTTTTAATATTTTCTTCTATTTTATTATAATTAATATCCATCATGGTAGAGAGTGACTTAGTCAGGATTACACCCAAGTATTTGAGAGATTTGGAGTTCCATTTTAGTTTGTACTTGTCCCTAATTTGTGCTGAGGGTGTGTAATTAAATGATAAAATTTGTGTTTTTGTTATGTTTATTTTGTAGCCTGAATAGTATTCATATGTTGAGAAAAGGTCCATTAAATTTGGAATACAATAGTCTGGTTCTCGGAGAAAAACTATAACATCATCGGCAAAAAGTCCTATGCGATGCTCTGCTCCCGCTAATTTGACACCCTTTAGGTTTTGGCTTTGCCTAACTGCTTGAGCAAGGGGTTCAGCATATAGAGCAAAAAGTAGAGGGGATAAGCCACACCCCTGTTTGTTTCCTCTTTTAAGCTGTATTCTATTTGTTAAGCTGCCATTTACCTTGATTCTGGCTGTGAGGTTATGATACAGTGTTTTAACACACTGGATTGAGTTTTCTTTGAATCCAAATCGTTCTAATGTTTCATATAGGAACGCCCAGTCTACACTATCAAATGCTTTTTCCTGGTCCAAACTGATTAACACTGAACTAATATCTGATTTTTGTACTTGATCTATAATGTGGAGAACTCTCCTTATGTTATCTTGGGTCTGTCTCTCTCTTATGAACCCCGTTTGGTCTGTGTCGATTAAGTCTGGTAAGAAAGTCTCAAGCCTTTTACTAATAATTGAAGTGTATATTTTATAGTCTACGTTAAGTAATGATATTGGCCTATAGTTTTTACATTGCTCCCTATCCCTGCCCTCTTTAGGAATCAGTGTGATGATAGACTCACTCCACGATGGAGGAGCCACTCCTTGTTTAAGAGTCCAGTTGAAGCATGCTAAGAGTAAAGGCTTGAGTTCCTCCCTAAAGACTTTATAAAATTCAGATTGGAAGCCGTCGCTACCCGGTGACTTATTTGTTTTCTGTTTACCAATCGCTGACTCCAAGTCTTTATCTGTTATCTGTGATACAATCAGTTTATTTTGAACTTCCCCAATGCTGGGTAGGTCAAGTGAATTTAAGAATTGTCTAATAGATTTTTGGTCTGTAGATTGTGGTTGTGAATAGAGTTTTGTGTAATATTTCTCAAACTCATTTTCTATTTCCTGTGGCTTGTAGTATAACTGGTTGCTGTCCTCATCTCTGATTTTACTTACAGTCATTGATTCCTGCTGTTTGCGCAGTCGTCTCGCTAGAAGTTTAGTTGCTTTGGGCCCTGATTCATAGTAGCTTTGTTTTGTGAATCTTACTTTCTTCTCAATGTCTTCTGTAAGTGTCTCATTAATTTCTTCTCTAATTTTCTCCATTTGTTGTAGAGCTGATTGATGTCCAGTTTTTTTATGTTCATCCTCTAGACACTTAAGTCTTTCGGTCATGTTTTTATATGTCCATATCCTAGTACGTTTTTGTGCTGCTGTTAAAGCGATTATTTTCCCTCTTAAAACCGCTTTCAATGAGTCCCACAATATGGCTGGGTTCACATCTCCTGTGTCATTTTCATCAACATATTGTTTAATGTCTTCTTTAATTTGCTTTATAATATCTTCCCTATTTAAGATACCCAAGTTGAGTTTCCATGTTGTATTGATTTTCCTATTACCCAGGTTGATATTTAAGCTAATCATACTATGGTCTGAAACGTCTGCTACCTCAATTTCACATTCTAGTACATTATATATTTCTTCTGAGTTAATCAAAAAATAATCAATTCTTGAGTAGACTTTATGTGTGGCTGAATAATGTGTATAGTCCTTTGCTTGAGGATGAAGCTCTCTCCAGATATCTACCAATCCCACCTCCTGTATAATTGTATTCATTAATTTAGTCACACTGTTTTTGTTATTTTTGATACTGGTTGTATCCATATTACGGTTTAAGACAACGTTAAAGTCCCCTCCACTAATCAGCATACCCTCTGACTCCTGAGCAACCACATTAAACATTTCTTTGTAAAATTGATTCTTACTTTCTGGCGGAGCATATATATTAACCAAGGTTACAAGTTTATTCTCCAATTTTCCTTTAACCAACACATATCTACCCTCTTTGTCTATGACCTTTTTGTAGCTTTCAAACTGTACCTGGTTTGCAATTAGGATAGCTACTCCCCTTTTTTGACTCGATTTATAGGAACTATAGAACATCTTTCTGTAGCCAAACCTCTTCAATTTTTCATGTTCTTGTGTGGACAGATGTGTCTCCTGCAGAAAAATTATTTGAGGCTTTTCCTTTTTAAGT
>SSNR01000080.1:2165540-2178839 GCA_006937965.1 Callopanchax toddi
CTTGTCAACAAACTGTGGCACCGAGTCACCCTCCTTTCCTTCAGGGACCCCATATAGGCGAATATTATTCCTCCTGGATCTCCCTTCTAGATCCGTTAGTTTTCTTTGGACATCTTTATGTGTTTCCAAAACTTTAACCAGTGCGTCTTTCATGGCAGCGTTCAGCGTCTCTGTCTCAGCTATCCGTGTTTCGGCCTCTATTAGCTTGTTTTCGAGTGTTTTAATTTTCTCAGTGTTGACGGACATACTTTGGTAGATTTCCGTCTTCATTTCTTTTAGCTCGGTTTTCATGTCTTTTTTAATTTCTTCCTTGAGTCTTTGAAAGTCCTGTTTGCTTTCTTTTCGGAATTCCCGCAGCTCCGTTTTGATCGCTTGTAGCATCTGGCTTACGTTTTCCTCGCAGTGCTGCTGTTCATCCATTTTCTTGTTTTCTTCTTTTATTTCACGTTTTATTTGACCTCTCGTTCTTGAGCCCCTTGTCATTCCAGCGTGGTTATTGTGATGCCGGTTTACCTTGAATTTAGAGGCTTTCTTGTTTGGTGCTGTCGGATCCTAAAGTTATGCGGCCATTGCAGTTACTCGCCGACCCGGAAGTCTAGTTTTCTAAATTCAAACAGAGGTTTGTTGGAGTGTTTCTGAACAGATCAGACAAAACAGAACTTGTTTAAATAAAAAGGTTTATTAAGAAAAAAGTTGTCATTCCAACATAAAAGCTTTGTTGTAACTACGAAACGTGGTGATCGCAGTGTCACGGTCTGACGTGGTTTTAAAAAAATATGCCAGAAAACTTTGAAAGGCACACATTAGATTTTTGTCTGACCTGAATCTGAACAAAAAAAGGCAACAAGTCAACAACAAGCGTAGAAATTAGACTTTACAGATGGTAGAAAGTGACACTGGGAAAGCTCAACTGGTTGAGTGGGAGCCCCATGTGTACATGGTTCAAAGTCTTCTCCATGGTTTCCATGAAAGATCACCTTTTTTATTGTCAAAACACTCAGTGTCTCCCTCCCCGGTGAAATCTGCTCTGGCAGTCAGCTGATCCCCGCTGAGTGAAACGGCTGCCAAGAACTGAGCCGTGAGCGGCAGCTCTCCTCTGTAGTCTTTGACAATGAGTGGCTCACATCCATCTCAGGAGTCAAACTGCTAATCAAAACAAAGGCATTAGCTATTCCTCGGCGGCGTGAAACCAAACGCTCCCGCTGACTTACAACCTTGCATCATAAGAAGATGTCAACATGTTTACACTCAGCATCCAGCTGCAGAAATCAAGTATTGCTAAACTCACAATAACGGTCAAGTCATTGACTCAATAATGGCTTCCTTTCAGCGCTGCCCTTTTCCAGTACTACTCCTGATACAGTGCTTTCCAATATTAATCCTCATACGATGACTTTGCTCATTGACTACTGGCAGTGATATGCAGGGAGTGGATAAGAGGGGGTTGAAGAGGTGATCTGACCATTATCCCTAAGCTACTCCTTTATTGTGGGCCGATCAAAGCAGTACTTAAGCTAGGCTGCTGGATACGTGCACGGCACAATGCTGTAGAGAAGGATACTCAAATACAAAACGAAAGGCTATCCATTAGTAGATGAAAGGTTGCTGGCCCAAATCATCAGATGCAGTTAAGAAGGGCTAATCAGGCCCCGAGCATTTTACCACGGTGTTATAGCAGCACTGGTTTAAAGCATGCTCTGTTTTAAAGGAAAGGTTTGACATTTTGAGGAAAACTATAAAAGAATTCAATGCAATCATTTGCTCAAGGATCAAGGAGATGATGTTTTCATAATATGGACTTAACGCAGATAATGAGAACTAGATGAGATTCAGAGTGGTAAAGCTGCAAACAGCTTTCCAGCATGACTATCTCCTACTTTAAATCTCCATACCTGTCATTTACACAAGCATGTGGGATTGTGCAGAAATTAATGTGTATTTCTAATGTACTAAAGGCGCACTATGTAACTTTTTCATGTTTTAAATCTTTTCCTTGAGCCAGTATGTGCTAATAACGTCACTCTTTACAGGGTTAATGAAAAGTCACTCAGCTCCATCTGCTGCTTGTGTCCAGAATACCGCGTTTGCAATTTCTGAGTTTCCGGTCCGGTGCCCTGAAGTCTCACAAAGTCACGTATGTCGCGAGGGTTAGGTTAGCCCAATGTGGCTAGCTGATATGCTAGCGCCAGACTGTTTTTAGCTCATGATTTCTGTATTTTTCGATCTCTCTGGAAAGCAGTGAAGGCTGAGGAGACATTTCAACAGTTAGATTTAGGTGTTTCTGAGTAAAGACAATGCTAATGTTTTTACGACAGTGATTTAAAACAGACACTAGGGGGTGCTGAAAACAAGCCAAAACTGCATCAGTTTAGTAGACTTATGTACAAACTTTATGCTACCAAAATCCAAAATCTTATAGTTGAAAGAACTCAGGCCACAAAAATTGTATTTTTTATATTTGAAAATGCAGGAATTATTTTACTGTGATTTTCTTTTATTTTCTCAACAATAGAGGAAACAATATTTATTAAAAAGAACAAGTATTTAGACTTTTGAAGAGATTTCTGTAGATGTAAAACATTAAAAAGATCTGATATGTTTTCCTTATTCAAAGAAAAGCACTCAATACCCTGGATTGGCTTAGTCGATAGTTTTAGGAAATAAATTTTAGTCTATTAACAGTTAAAACATGGGATATGGGTCACGCTTTCCATGAAATCGTTGTGCAGAGGTTGGCATTTTAGCAAAATCTGATGGATTTTGTGGTACTTTAGACATGAATTAAAAAAAGGAAAAATGTGTTTAATAAAACTATATATTGTATTTTTAGAAAAGAGCATTTTTTTTATTGTTAGGTGTTGCGTTAGTAAAAATCTCACTCAAGTTTTAAAAAAGTTATTCACAAACCCGTTTGGACACCCCACCCAAGAAAACCTCTTTACTTTCTCCGTGATCGGTCAACGGTGGACATCATGCATCTGTCAAATAAATAAACAACCAGAGAATTAATAAATAAGTTTATTTTCCTGAGTTTTTGACAGCAAATATGTTGAACATGTCGTTCTGCTGCAGCCATGAAAGGTGTTCAGAAATTCTCCAAAAGCCTTTTAAATTTCAATAATTAAACACTTCAGATGTTTTAAAACATTTAGAAGTCAGATTTGGCTGAATTAAATGTTGATGAGTACAAAGCACTTGTAGCTTGAACACTGGAAGTTAAAAAATTCATGCAGTTGGATGTAAAAATCAAGTTTAATGTTGCTAGGATACGGAGTTGAGGTGATCAGACGGGGTGTGTTTTCTCTTGAGCATCATAATTATCACAATTTTTTACACAACACCTCACGTCTGCATGCAATTACAAACCCTAAAGCTGTCATTCGTCATCATCCATTGCGGTTATATTTTTTCACCCAGTCAGTGTTAAGTCCCCCCCCCCCATGTTCATTTTTGGTGCCTCTTTGTGTGCAGGGAAAAGGTAAGAGTCGGTGGCATTTACTGATTGCTGATAGCAAAAGCACAGCAAGGCTTGCATACTTAATGCCGGGAGGGTAAAACTCCGATTGCAATCAGGGGGACTCAGTCAGGGCGGCGGTGGGAGGGAAGAAACAAGAATACATCCAAACTGAATAAGTGTCGACAGAGAGAACCAGATCCAGGGAGCGAGCATGCAGGAAGGAGGCATTAGTGCACAGGCTGAATTTCCTACAGACATTTCTGCACACGTGGATAACTCAACCTTGTTTCTGAGTCAGAGCCTAGATAGAAGAAATGTAAAAAAAAAACAAAAAAAAAACGCCATCTTTTGTATTCCATTCATTTACCGCAAACACCCACTTCTGTCACAAGGTATAACAGCTTTCCTGTTTGTGGTGGTAACAGGAGGAGGTGTGGAGGAAATCAGGACGTGACAAGAGACTGAGAAACGGGTGAACTCGTCTTCATGCAAATGCATTTGTGCATCATACCGTGTGCGCTCTCAGGATCTGGTTTTGTCGTGCACTGCCTTCATGTTAGTAAATAAATAAATAAGTTGTTGCAGCAAGGTTTTTTTTTTTTACATCAGCTTGTTGCATTTCTCCCTGTGCACAATGAAGACATTCCCAAAACGTCTGTTCATATGTTGGCTGCATGGTTTCTGCATATTGATAAAGCTGGTGCCTACCTCCAGCGGTCACTGAGGGAGAGGGAGGGTCCACCCTGGGTCACACTGAAACAACCTGCACGCTTTTCTACTATCACATTGTTTTTAGGGTAAATTTAGAGCTTCCAATGAAACTGACATGCATATTTTTGGAGCTTGGGGGAAAATCAGAGTACTCTAAGTGAAGCCAAACATGCACAGGTAGAACATGCAAACCCCATGCATGAAGTCCTCAGGTACCAGGACCTACTTACTGCAAGACAACTGTGCTAACCAACTGAGCAGCATGCAGTTAAACATTATGCTTTAACCCTTCTTAGATATTTTATTCATTTATTTATTCATTGAAGGCAATATGAGGTTTAACATAATGCATATTATTATAATTATATAAAAAAGAACAAAGCAACAGTAATTTAAAATGATAAACATTCAATCAACAGCATATTTTAAATATTTTTAGACGTTTTTATATTTAGAGCAAAGTTCATAAGTAATTGCAGTTATTTGTTTGTTTTGCTCTTTGCTCAACCAATAAGATCCCGTCGTTTTTTATTAGATCATTTATACAGATAACCTAGAATCCTCTCCAAACAAGCCATGCTTTGTATAAAACAAGAAAAAAAGATATGATTTTAAATTGTTTTATAACCTGACTCCTTTTCAACTGTTAAAAGGTTAAAGAAAAACACGATAAAGCTTTAAAGGAAGGGTGGATAAAAGATCTGCAGCTTTAAATCATGTTTTTTTAAGCACAAACAAACATTTTAGCATTCATTGACTTGATTTATTTTCTGTAAAACTGACACAAAATCTCTCCGTTATAGCTTAGTATTTTTTCAGGTGTACTTGTTGTTTTGGGTGCTACTTTAGTGCACCCTGAAGTCCATCTATAATGATAAAATTGCTGTTTTTCCTAAACAAAGCTCCACCGTGTGTCTGTTCACTGCATTTGGAGCCGACTCCTCTGCTGTCTTCAGTAGCGAGAGGAGGAGGACAGGAGAAGGTCTTGGGAAAGGTCTCTGGAGGGCTTGGCCTCTTGTAGCTAATCAGACTGTTTCCCCAGGCTGCTCGTCTATTCAAGGCCCCCGACTACAGACAAACACTTGTTAGGGACACAAACTCCTGGAAACAAATGGTTTTGTTGCTATTTGACAAGCAAACCGAGTGCTCGCACATTCACATTCGGTCATGCAGAAAGACGATCAGCTGAGAACACGAGCTGACATCAGCAAAACAGAGATTAAAATACACATCATGGCTTTTAATTTAGGTATATTCCAGTTAGTCGTTCAGGGCAAGAGGCCATATTTGATCACTGTATGAGCCTTAACTCATTAAAGGGTGCTCACCAAAATACTGGCATTTTAAATGCCAACCATTCAGTGTTATTGTGAGCTGATATTTTTATTTTTTAAATGTATTTCCATTATTAATACATTTTGCTGTTTTTAAAAAAATGTTTGTATTTTTCCAAACTTTGTAAAAACCTTGTTACCTAATTTTCTTACTTAATAAAAGAACGTTTAAAAACTTTTTTTGTGATATTTTTATTTTTACACTGCAAATCAAAATTTAAAATTTAGTTTAAAAAAAAGAACACAAAATAGCAGAAAACAACTTCTCTACTATGCTGAAGCAAAAATGGGAAAAAAAAAATCATTGATGGACCAGAGGTCTGAGGAAAAAATGTCATCCTGATCAGGAGGCAGGCTCACACTTCACCACAGAACCAGGAGCAACATGGAACCAACTCCAAACGAGAGTGTGGCCCCTCCCCCTTCCTCCACTATCATCTCTGGAACTCCTGCATCATCATAGGTCTGGTTGCCATGGTTACCAAGGACCGCTGTCTTCATATATTCTCATCCTTCTGCTACAGCATCAGATTTTATCATCCTAACAGCGCTGCTCCTGACCCACATATTTTAATCTTATCCTTATTTGCTAACACAACTATAAGGTTGTTAAAATGTTCATAAGTCACTTTAAAACCCCACAATGCATCAGTGATCAAATATGGTTACTTTAACTCTCCTGGAACTTTTACACAAAAGTTTGACTTTTTTTTTATTAAGAAAATGTTTTGTTTAAAATGTGCAAACAATAAAAAAAGTTAAAATAATTAATTAGATTATTTAGATAAAACTGCAAGAAAATGTCCTTTAATAGCCCCTATATCAACACTCTATGATTGAAATAGTAAAATATCCAAGTATCAAATGGAGCACCCTATAAAGGGTTAAATATGCATACTTTGATATTTCAATCTTTATGTCTTCCATCCATCCATCCATCCATTTTCTGTAGCCGCTTATTCCTCCACAGAGGGTCGCGGGGCAGCTGGTGCCTATCTCCAGCGGTCAAGGGGCGAGAGGCGGGGGACACCCTGGACGGGTCGCCAGTCCATCGCAGGGCCACACAGAGACGAACGAGACAAACAACCACACACCCATCTTTATGTCTTTTATTAGGAAACTCGATACCTGAAAACAACACACTCCTATTATCTTTATTTGATCAAATTTTGTGAAAGAAGTCCAATAGGAGTCTGGAACCAGAAAATAGCACATCATCACCTCCCACACAAACAGTACAGTCAATAAACATCTAGGACAATCTCCTCTTTCCACCATTTTATCAGGAAGGCTCTAAATCCAGCCTGATGCATTCACCGCTATCTGATCTGAGCTTCATTGTCTTCAGCACATATTCACAAGCCTCAGTGGCAATACAACCGCAAAGTTTGCATGACTTCGTCTATATTTCATTATCTATCATGTACCAGTGTGAGATATAGTCCCTGATTTTATTCTTGCGGAGTGGCTCTCTTATCTGTGTAGCAGAGAAATAGCTGTGGATCAGTGTCATAAATGTGTCAGTCTCCAAGTAAAGGGATGTTTGCAAACTGTGGAGATGATGTTTAAAAGTTCTAAAAATACAGACGATCTGGTTCTGGAAAAAAAAGCTTGTCAGAAAAAGCTAGGATATGAAGTATTCATCCCAAAACATTTGACATTGTACCTTTCTAAGGTGGTCAGTAATGTTTTTGCCTTTGTCTCTGTGTGTTTGTAAGCAAATATATTACAGGTTAAAATTTAAGAAGAAAAAGAAAACTCCTATGGATTTAAATGGAACTCTTAGAAAGTAATTGTTGGATGCACCTCTACAACTGATTAACTTTTGGAGTCAACCAAAATCAAGATGTCCGCCATGCTAATTAACATTGATCCATTTAGGCTAGAAATATGAAAAAAAAAATTACATTTTTAAAACTGAACTATATGGTTAATATTAATATAACAACATGTAAGTATCTGTTTAATTTTTAATGATAATATAACAGTTATAAAGTTATAAAATTGGCCCTTTCCCCCTGTAGATTCTCCACCAGAGGGCAGCAGACACGTATAGGACTGGATACGGCAGGTTATTGATGAAAGTACTAATCCTGATACTCCATCTGGTCACTTTAAGGCCAGAAATTGTTTGATGCTAATTTTTAACAAACATGAACAAATTACTTGATTGTTGAGTATTTCCACCAGAAAAACGTAGTCTCCAGTTCCACTAAATAAGCCACCTCCAAAAGAAGTGAGGTGTGTACTTTTACTTTGTAATTACTTTTATTTGCGAGCAGTGGAACTAGTCTACTATCCAAATAATCAAAACTTTTTTTTTACACATGAACAACGCTTATGTTAATCTGAATAGATTTTCAAAACAAGAGCAAATGTTAAAAAAATTACAAGTCCTATCTATAAGTGTATCAATACTCTTACAGACACTTATAATATACATTAGTATGAATGCAACAACACTTGTTCGATTATAATATCTCACTTTCAGAGATATACATTATGATTTCCCAAATATTTGCCAGACTCTTGTTTTGAAAATCTCTTATTAATATTAATATAAGTGATGGCAGCTGTAAAACAAACCGTTCAAACTAGATAAGTTATGAACAAATTAAAATGTTATTCTCTATGTACATGTTGTGTCTGGTTCTTATTACTTGGAAAACACGAGTTCCAATAAGAATATTGTAAATATTAATGGAGAAGTGGAGGTGGCTTGTTTCCGGTTGATTTGGAGTAGATCCTCTTCTGGACACTCTAGTAAATAGTTAAAACTTAAGGTCAATTTTACAAATAATGAGTCAAACTTTCATGTTGTCATGCCCGGCCCCCTTGTGTCCAGTTCATGCCTGTATTTTCCATGTTCCTCCTCCTGTGTCCAGCACTAATCCTCCACAGGTGTGTCTCGTCTCCCTGATCACCTCCCTCCCTATATATGCTGTTTAGTTCAATCATTCTGGTCGGTTCGTCATGTTGCATTCCTGGCCTTGTTTGTCCTGTGTCGTCCTGACTTCAGCCAGCAATAAAGCTGTTTTGTTTTTCACCTCTCCTGTTCCTGCCTCCATCCTCCGCACTTGGGTCCTGCACTACCCCCGACCATGACACATGTAGGTGAGTAATTCACTGCAATATTGAACTAACTCTAATTAACTCAGTCCATCGTTTCTCAACGTGAAAAAAAAATCTCAATTTAAAACCTGACAGAAAGTAACTGATTTGTGTTCAGTGAGGGAATTTAAAGGCTTTTGCTGAAATTTTCAAGTATTTACTTTTGTTGGTGCATTTGATAGTGGAATTGCTGTTTTATCCAAAAGCCTTTTACTGGTATTTGCCATGTGCTTGATGGAAATGAAAGAAGAGAATCAGAGCAGATAACATTTATTTCTCTTTCGAACACCAAATGGAAAAATCCTCTAAACTTTAAAAAATACATTCAGGAGGATGTGCCGACAGTCGGGTCCAGTTTATCAATTCTGTGTGGGAAAATTCTTTGATGAGATGGGCTGGACAGTTTGAAATATGAGCGTCTAGAGCGGTCAAGAGGGGAGGAGACATGCAAACTTTTACAGCACGTCAGAAAAGGCTTCTTAACGTCTGTTTTTGTGTCTATTAACGTCGCATGTCCAGTGAGTTGAAAATAATTCACAGGTCAACAGAAAACATATAAAGGAGGAACTCCTAAAAGTCAAAGAGTTTAGCTGCTGGGTTTTTAGGTTGTTTCATATTAATTATAAGAATTCTACAAAAATAACAGCAAGAAGAAAAACAAAAACCAGCATGCATCTTATCCTGGTCATCAGAGCAAATCTACGCCATTGATCACAGCGGTCATTAAGAATGCTCAGCAGTGGCTACACTTCCTGAGGGTCCTCAGGAAACATAATCTGGACCCTAACCTTCTGTTGACCATCTAATGCTCATCATCGAGAGCCTGTTGATGTACTGTATCACAGTATGGTACGGCAACTGCCCCATGGCGGACAAGAAAAGACTTCAACGAGTAGTAACAACAGCTCAGTAGATCATTGGCTGCCCTCTCCTCTGCCTGACTGACATCTATAGCAAGTTCCTACCCTGGTCATGACCTGTTTGACCTGCTGCCATCAGGGAGGAGCTACAGGTGCATCAACACAAAGACAAATAGATTCAAGAACTGTTTTTTTTCTAAAAGGCATCACCACTCTAAACTCTCATATTCACTGACTTGTAGTACAAAAAAGCAATACCAGCTCTCTCCCATACATTCACTGTTAAATATTTAATTTCACTGTCAACACAGCAAAACGTCTGTACGCTGAAATGTATCTATAGCCTTGATGTTCAATATCCATACATATCAAATATGTTCATCGCTACTGTGCAATATCTGATCATGTGTAAATTCATGATCATGTAAATTTATCATTTATCCTCTATCTTGCAAACTTTTTTTGCACTCAATTTTTTGTGTGTGCGTGCACGGGTCTACAGGTCTGAGAATGCGTCTTAAATTCTCCATTTTTTCCATCTCACCAACTGCGCTGCCAGGTTTCCCGTCTCCAAAATGTGCTTATAAGGTCCAGAGTTCGCGTAAAGTTATGCACATTTTTCCGTAACGTTTTCGTTTATTAATCCGAAATTTGTGTAAAAAGTGACTAACGCAACTTTCAAGCCCGTTTTTTGCGTAAGCAAGTTTTTAAAATGAGGCCCCTGGTCAACATAGGCCGGGTCCTTCGTTGACCCGAAATGAGCGGCTATGAAATTGGACGGTCTAGATTTATTCCCTCAATGTATTTCCTGTCACCTAGAAACCATGACGGAACTAAACGGAAGCAACTTTGCAAACAATTGCAGAATTATATCTTGCTTTTTTGTTCTTTTTACAAATTATTAAAATTTATATTGTTTTTTTCTTATTTGTATGTTTTGCACTGCATAAGGTGTTGCTTTAATAATGGCTATAGACATTTGATCTTTTATCTTTTACTGCTTAAACTAATACAAGATGTATGTAACATGTAACTGTTATTTATTTCCCTAAAACATGTGGTGATAGAGGTTGTAGCCATCACAGAGCCTCCAGACTGTTTCATCTTCCTTGTAGCTCCCTGTTTGACATTTTTCTGACTTTGTTCTCCAGCTTGCAAATAATGTTTGATTCAGTAGGCAACATTTGGTTGTTGGTCTGTTTTTAGAGATTGATGTCTGCAGGAAATGGCATTTTGATAAAAGAAAAGAATCATCAGTCCACTGTATAAAGCTTTATTAGATCATTTTTTATATCGTTCAAATCTATAAACACTGACTTTTAAATGGGTTTTTTTAATACACCTTGTTCCATTGTGTCTAATAGCAACTTAACACTTCAGTTCAGTTGAAGTGAACCCTCAGAGCTGCTTTTTGTGTTTTTGGCATCATAAACTCAATCCCATTCACTAGTTTGTGTTCTAGTACTTTATAAGCAGTCCACTTCTCTAGAGTTCAAGTAAACGGAATAATTTCAGCTCAGAAAAACAGATTGAGTTTTAACATTTAAATTATTCCATAATTTCTGACTAATGCGTGACTAATAGCTTTCTTGCTCTTTTCGTCTAAGGCCTATCTCATCCTTCCTCACTTGGCTCTTGGTTTCTAAAAGCCGGCTTCCACTGCTTCTTTCCTGCAGTTTGTTATGGGGAAAAAAAAAGAGAATTGTGAAAGCGAGGGATAAAAAGCTGCCACTTTGCCAAAGGAAGTTTTAATTGGGGCCCAGGGGAGAGAAGCTCCGCTCGATTTTGCAAATTCTCTCTGCTCTTTATGGAAGCAATGAGCAACAATCTGATGCCCAATAGGGAAATGAGATGTAGTTACGTTGACTAAAATATATAAAAAAAGGAGGTTGTTTGTAATTATAAAACAGCTGGGCTTTCGTTCTCTCCCTAAATGTTACAGAGCAAAAAGCCAGAGTTCCCCCTGCTGCCCAGGGTTTCATCATGCTGTCTGAAGCGTCTCTCAGGACTTCAGTGCATCTTACTGTGGAATATTATCCTATACATGTAAATAGAAATTGAAAGACGCTGGACATGAATAAATCATGACTTTATCCCACTACTTCCCAGAGCAAAATTATCCAAGTCTTTCAGAGTCATTATTTAAAATGTCTTTCCCTCTTGTGTCATCTCGAAAGTTGTTGTCTGACTTAGATTATTACCGTCTCGTTCTCCAAGTCCATTCATATGAGTCCATATTGAGTTTCTGTCTCGATGCAGGCAGCAACACTTTGGCCTAAACTCAAAAGAAACGTCCATCAAAAGTCAGGCCAACAGGAGGAGCAGCCCACGACAACAATGGCGCTTAGAGTGACCCTTTGACAGACTGACATCACTGAGAGTAATTGCCTGTCGTGTGCGGCACTGTTTCACAGTTCACATAAAAGTCCCCTCTGATATTCATTTAAAGTAAAGCTGGGGTGGCCAAGGTCGCTGCGCTCGTCTGGTAAAGAGAGGATAATTGAACGCCACACCTTCTCAGCTGACTGCCACAGGACAGAGTGACAGAACGGTCAAGAAAGACTGGACCATAAGAGGAGACGCTTGACTTTGGCTGCAGCCTGTGAGACGTGTTGTAGCTGAAGTGTTTGAATGGTTGTGTGTGGACAGTCACATGCTTTGGTCTCTGGTTTTCCCCCCATAAAAAGACAGGTAAAATGGATAGGACTGTGTTTTGTTGAGCAATACCACAAATACCAAGAGGCATTTGAAGTCTATAGCACCACCTTTCACACAAGAGTATTCATCTAATGTGGAGAAATTATGGAGTTAAAGCCGTTTTCTTGAAGATAATGTTCCTCACAAGCTCACTGAATAGTTTCACTCTCTGCTATTACCTCATCAAACTGGCATACAGCTGTTTTTGTGTTTGCTAAGGTTGATTAGTTGTGGGGGTCATCTTGAATGAGATTAGGGCAAAAAGTTAGAGTTGTAGATAGAAGTAGATGATTTGATATCTCTTCCTATAGCTAAGTGGGAGGCGGACCTATCAGTCAGTTATGACCAAAACTTCTGGTCTCAGACATGTTTAAAATCTTTTAGAATGACTAGAAACCCCAGTTTACAATTAATCCAATATAAAATCCTACATAGAGTTCACTATACAGGTCAACGGATGTTCAGGATGGGTTATGCACCATCTGAAATTTGCACAAGCTGCACAGACAACACTCCTGACACCTATATTCATGCACTTTGGTTTTGTCCACCTGTGCAGAGATTTTGGTCCCGGATATGTGAAGATCTGTCAAAGTGTCTGAAATGTAATATTCCAGCTTTCCCTCCAGTTTGCTTGCTGGGAGATTTAGATGATGTCATCACAGAGATTAATTCAGTTCACATGGTTCTAACGGCCCTATGCATCGCTAAGAAAACGATCCTCATAAACTGGAAAAACAAAAATAATCTCAGTTTGAACCAGTATAGGAATCTGTTGTTGGACTATATTAACCTTGAGACAACCTCTGCCTCCGCTCCAAAAAAGTCTCTCTGGGCAACTTTGATCAGTTCCATCACATAGTAAGGATGGGGAGGGTTCTGGGCTTTGTCCACCGGGGCGGTGTGGTGGGTGTGGGGGGGTGTCTGGGTCTTGGCCGTCTGGGGATTGCCCGGGGCTGGGCTCGTTGGGGGGTCTGACGTAGGGCTGCGTCTCCTGCTGGGGTGGCGTTTTGGCTGCCTCAGGGTGTCCCTCTGGCGGCCTTGTCTGGGGTCTGGGGTGGTCTGCGGCGGAGGCTGCAGGTAGCTGCTGGGTGGCTGGGTCATTCCGGGGGGGTCTGGGGGTCTGGGG
>SSNR01000080.1:2178849-2212991 GCA_006937965.1 Callopanchax toddi
GACCCTTTGACAGACTGACATCACTGAGAGTAATTGCCTGTCGTGTGCGGCACTGTTTCACAGTTCACATAAAAGTCCCCTCTGATATTCATTTAAAGTAAAGCTGGGGTGGCCAAGGTCGCTGCGCTCGTCTGGTAAAGAGAGGATAATTGAACGCCACACCTTCTCAGCTGACTGCCACAGGACAGAGTGACAGAACGGTCAAGAAAGACTGGACCATAAGAGGAGACGCTTGACTTTGGCTGCAGCCTGTGAGACGTGTTGTAGCTGAAGTGTTTGAATGGTTGTGTGTGGACAGTCACATGCTTTGGTCTCTGGTTTTCCCCCCATAAAAAGACAGGTAAAATGGATAGGACTGTGTTTTGTTGAGCAATACCACAAATACCAAGAGGCATTTGAAGTCTATAGCACCACCTTTCACACAAGAGTATTCATCTAATGTGGAGAAATTATGGAGTTAAAGCCGTTTTCTTGAAGATAATGTTCC
Organism: Callopanchax toddi; assembly: GCA_006937965.1. Classification (NCBI taxonomy): domain Eukaryota; kingdom Metazoa; phylum Chordata; class Actinopteri; order Cyprinodontiformes; family Nothobranchiidae; genus Callopanchax; species Callopanchax toddi. The sequence goes on from SSNR01000080.1 coordinate 2,179,337, forward strand.
TCACAAGCTCACTGAATAGTTTCACTCTCTGCTATTACCTCATCAAACTGGCATACAGCTGTTTTTGTGTTTGCTAAGGTTGATTAGTTGTGGGGGTCATCTTGAATGAGATTAGGGCAAAAAGTTAGAGTTGTAGATAGAAGTAGATGATTTGATATCTCTTCCTATAGCTAAGTGGGAGGCGGACCTATCAGTCAGTTATGACCAAAACTTCTGGTCTCAGACATGTTTAAAATCTTTTAGAATGACTAGAAACCCCAGTTTACAATTAATCCAATATAAAATCCTACATAGAGTTCACTATACAGGTCAACGGATGTTCAGGATGGGTTATGCACCATCTGAAATTTGCACAAGCTGCACAGACAACACTCCTGACACCTATATTCATGCACTTTGGTTTTGTCCACCTGTGCAGAGATTTTGGTCCCGGATATGTGAAGATCTGTCAAAGTGTCTGAAATGTAATATCCCAGCTTTCCCTCCAGTTTGCTTGCTGGGAGATTTAGATGATGTCATCACAGAGATTAATTCAGTTCACATGGTTCTAACGGCCCTATGCATCGCTAAGAAAACGATCCTCATAAACTGGAAAAACAAAAATAATCTCAGTTTGAACCAGTATAGGAATCTGTTGTTGGACTATATTAACCTTGAGATGACCTCTGCCTCCGCTCCAAAAAAGTCTCTCTGGGCAACTTTGATCAGTTCCATCACATAGTAAGGATGGGGGGAGTTCTGGGCTTTGTCCACCGGGGCGGTGTGGTGGGTGTGGGGGGGTGTCTNTTCTTACATTATGCATCTAGGGTCTTTGGAGGAATTACACCCAGTAATACCCGGGGGGAGGGAGGTCTAGCCGGCTAACCTCTCCTCCGGTGTCATTACCCATCTCCACGCATTTAGACACTTAGGATCCAGGGCGGGGGATGGCGGGCCGCCCCCCACTCTTTTTAAAAGCATCTTACTACAACACGCATCAACACCACATTGGAGCAGGTGGGGGGAGACTTGGGGTCTTCACACACCCCTGTTCTCTGCTTGCTGCCTGGGGCCTGGAGTGGAGCGGGCTGTCTGGTCGGGGTCTGCGGTGGGGGGCTGCTCGGCTGCGGCGGGGTGCGCGGTGGTCTGCTTATCCCCACTTCAGTAAGGGAGGGACCATCTTCTGGATCTCAGGGCCAGCTTCACCCTTAGGGCGCTGGTCCCTGGTCCTGAACATAGAGTGTGCATGGGGAGCGAGAGTGGGTGTACAGCGTCTATTGTGTGTCTTGGTATGTTTGCAGGAATGTGTGTGTGCACGCATGAGGGAGGGAGCGTGATTGTGTCTGTGTGTGACTGTTTTTCTGTCAGGTTTCGTTCCCCCCCCCTCTCTGTGACATGCTAGGCCCTCCTCAGCAGAGACTATCCTCCCTGGCTGCGCCTCGGCATTGGTGGTGCCTTTCTCCAGTGGCGTGCTGGGGTGTCTCGGGGTCTGGGTCTGGGTGCTGGGGGCATCTGCCTGCTCTTCTTCCTGTGGCGGCCTGGTGGGATCTGGGCCCCCGGGGGTGGTCGGGCCTCTGCTGGGGCTGGTTCGCTCCTGGGTCTCGGGTCTCTGGTTCCGGCTAGATCTACCCTGGATGGCCGGCTGCAGGCGGTGCCTGTGAGCTCCTAGCCGCGACCCCCCAGGGGCTCTAGCACGGCGACTGCCGGGGGCCCACGTGGGGTGAGCCTCTGCGCCCTCTGGGGGAGAGTTTAGCGACTGCCCTGACGGTGGTCTCCTTGGGGTGTCCGTGCCCTGGGTGACCTCTGGACGTCTGGGGCCTGGACCTCCTTCGCGTCCTCCGTGGGCCTTGGGGACGGGTCTGTGGCTCCTCGAACTTATTATTGAATGTTTCAATAGAGAAACCTTACATAAACAAGCGCGCATATATACACACAGGTGATCACAAGGTGCTCACATAAAGATGGACTCAGGTGTTTTCAGACACATTGACTGGGGCTGTGGTTGACACTGAACTCTCTTGAACTGGTGTATACGTATACATTTGAAGAATATCACAACTGTTGTATATTCATATGCTGTTTGTTGCTGTTGTATCTTTTCTCCCTGTTTTGTTTGCTTGTTTGTTTGTGCTTTATTTACAGGTCTAGAAGTGGACTCTTCACGTCTCTTGTTCTCTTCTTTTTCTGTTTACTTTCTCCCCCATCCCTCTTTCTGTACCCTTCCCTTCACTTTCAGGCTCCGTGTCCAATCAACCATAAAAATATTCTAAATAAAGATTTTGGGGGTTATATTTAAACAAAAATCAGGAGGAGTTTTATAGCAGTGGCTGTAACCTCTCACCTGAAACGGCAACACTGTTGGGCTTGTTTTTGGCACTCAGACATTATTCTGTTTGCTCCACAGCCGGACAGGACACGGGGTTAAAAAAAAAAAAAAAAAGATACAGTTTTTATTGACTTTCTGAAAGTTTTCATTAAAATCCACTCAGTGGTTTGAGATCGTTCACTAAATGATAGGATTGACTCTAATAGTTAATGTATGTGCCCCAATTCAGGGCCTGCATCCTTCGAAGGACCTGGTCAACGTAGGCCGGGTCCTTAGTCGACCAGAAATGAGTGGCTTTGAAATTGGATGGTCTAGATTTATTCCCGCCTTTACCTTGATGTATTTCCTGTCACCTAGCAACCGTGATGAAACCAAAAAGAAGTAACTTTGCAAACAACACAACCACTTTAAGCATTAAACTTTTGAATCTTGGGATAGGGTGGGCCACAAAGGATCAGACCCATCCCTCAAATCCATGTGCACTGTCCAATCAAAATGAACCTGTTGTGGCACACAGCTCAACAATAACTAGTCGTCAGTCCCACCTGTGATGCTGATTGGCTAATTGTTGACCCTCCTGTGGTTTTTATTGGACCAATATCTTTGTTGCCTCTCAAAATGCCACATAAATCAGTCATTTTTATTAAAGTTGGCAAATTCTCAAAGCTCCTAAGAACAATTGTTCTCCTTTCCTCTGGCAACAACTGAGGCCAAAGGAATTATTTCAGTCTCATATCGCTCATTCAAATATTTGTAAAGGCGATATCTTTGAAACACTTTGAAGAAAGTTTCCCACAAATTAAGGTAGAGGAAGAACTCTTGAGAAATATCAAGCTCATAACTCAAAATAACACATAATTAAGAGTTATTTCTTCTTCAAGTTGTATTTATTGTATATATTGTATATAACTCAGGAACAGAGGGAGGGATGGAAGCATCTGGTGCAGGCCACAGGAGATCCCCGTATTTATTTAAAAAATTGCATCACTGTAGATCATTGCAAAATATAAATGAGTTGGTGTAGTTTACATAAGAGCAGTCAAGAATCGTTTGGAAAAGTACATTTAACAGAGCAATGCATTGCTGATTTTTATTGCTTTTTATTTATTTTTTATTGCTGAAATTTACATAAATGTAGATTTAGACTTTTTTTTAATGTGATGATGTTTGCGTTAGATTGGGTTTATAAAATAAACAATAAATAAACGACCGAGCTTCTTTTCTTATAATTGAAACAATTTTACTATTTTGGATCAGTGTAATTATAAACCTTCCCAATAGGGATGGGTAATATTGAAAAACAAATTTCCATGAAATAATTGGTCATCCTGAGGTGTTGATGATAAACGTTATTTGATATATGTCCAGATGAGTAACTTTATTTACAAGATAACGTTACATCACAGACATCCAAGCTACAACTATGGAGAATTTTAATAATCAGGGATTATAAAAAGGTCCATACTGGGATATGCATTATGTGCTACACCATCTGTTTCCAAATTGTATTTAATAAAAGCTGCACCCTCCCTCTTTGCTGTCAAATCTTCACTTTTCTCTGCAGGCACAATATCCTGGCATGCCACAAATGATCATTTCAGTTATTGTTGATTTAAATCCATTGAGAAAATTTGCCTTGCTGTAATAAGGGCTATAAGTCATCAGCTCTTGTATAGTTTTCAGGATATGAATAGATGTCCGGATACTTGTGGCAGTCGCAGGTGTATTCAGTGACAACCACAGCCCAAGTTAATGAATCTGAAAACACCTGAGTCCATACTTGCATGAATAACTTGTGAGCACCTGTGTGTGCTTGTGCATATAAGGTTTCACCATAGGAGTGTCCAATAGTAAGTGCAAGAAGCCACAGGCTTACCCTCCCAAGACCGATGAAAGACATGAAGGTGACACGAGCCCCAGACATTCAGAGACCACTCAGCGCATGGGGATCCCAGGAAGACCAAAGCAACAGCTGCCTCAACCCCCTCCCCCCCCCCAGTCCTGGAGAAGTGCAGAGGATTACCCCGTGGGTGCCACCCAGCAGCCACTGTGCCAGAGCCCTAGAGGGCTGCAGCAACGGGCCGGAAGGTCCCACCAGCAGCCGGCCACATCAGAGCAGATCCTGCCCATACCCAGAGACCTGAGATCCAAGAGCACCCCGGTCCTGGCAGAGGCCCGACAGAGATCCTGCCAAGCAGCCACCTGGAGCGAGCCGGCAGATGCCCCAGCACCCAGCCCTGGACACCGAGACCCATCCATACGCCGACAAGACCCGACCGGACAGATAAGCAGTCACACACAAATACAATCACACATTCCCACATGCACAACACACAGCCATTTACACAAACATACCAAGACACACAATGGACGCTGTACACCCACTCATACATACTCTATAATTCCAGGTTCAGGGACCAGTGCTTTAGGGACACAACCAGCCTCCAGACCCAGGAGATAGTCCTCTTCATACCAGGGCGAAGATGAGCAGACCACCCCCCTACTGTAGCAGCAGAGCAGTCCACCAATGGCAGCGAACAGAGAATGTGGGTGTGGATAGACCCTAAAACGTCCTCTGCTGTCTTCAATGCGGTGTTGACACATGTTGTAATAGAGTATCCCTCACACCAGACCTTCAATGTCTGACTGCATGTAACTTACCATTTGACATGGGAACCTGCTCTGGTCCGGACCAGAGTACTCCTAACTCACCACTCATATAGGAATATTTGATCAGATGATCTTTAGAGGTAATCAGACACGTCCTAAAGAATTTAGGAAGAGGAGAATCGGGGCAAAAATTAGCTTGAATATTCCTTGCACTGTCCTTATTTTGGGAGTTTTCTAGTCCTTTTGGGTCAATTTGACCCACTAAGATGAGCCTCATTGTATTAATTGGCTGCATGTGTGAAAATGAAGATGTTAGGCTTTGCCGGTGTTACGACCTCCCTTCGTCTAGGAGTTAAAAGGAGGCCAACACAAAACGATGAATGGTTCAAAGTAAAATTATATTTATTATTAAACAAAAAAAACTAAATCAACACAGGAGGAGGACTGTTAAAACACAAATAATCCATTCAAAAGGGAATAAACATAATCGCTCCTCTATCTTAAATAAGTTAATTTAGTTAAAAACCAAGGATACTAAAATTATATAAATACAATAAAAGTCTGGGTAAAATCAAGTGAGGTTAAAACTAGACAAACACAAGACAAAGCTAAAATTGTGGATTCCCACACCTAAAATCACTTTGTCAGTCTAGTTAAAAACAACTTTAAACTGCTATAAAAACTCTCAAACACAACCACCCAGGGGACAGCAGAACCAGTCTGCTGCCCTGAACGACTGGCTGGAGCCTCATTTAAGCAGAGCTTGATGAGCAGATTGGATCCAGCCGCGCAGCTCTCCGGCCTGCGTCTCTGGAGCGCTGCTGGCTGGAACAGGTGGGAGGAGTCGGCAGGGCACCGGCGCTGCCCAGGTGCGGGACCGTAACACCGGTGCGGACTTTGTTGTTGTGTCCTTGGGAAACACTTCACATTGCTACTGGTGGTGGTCAGAGGATCTGGTGGTGCCTGTGTCTGGTTGCTTTGCTTCTGTCATCTGCCATCAGCGTGAATGACTGATGCTTTGTAGTCAATGACTTAGAAAAGCACTCTACAAATGTGAGACATTTACATTTTTAGAAGTTCACTACTGCTCACCATTGCACCCTTTGTTTTTACCATTCCCTTATTCACTCTATAAACTATTTGCTCAGTCACTACTCTCTGTTGTGACCCACGTGCCGGGTCACATCCTTCCTGAACCATCTCTGAAGTCGGCCTGTCTATGAGGGCATTAATGCAGCGTGGTGATGAAGGGGAAGCAGGGAACGGTAGAGCAGAGAAAGCAACTGTTGCAGAGGTGATGTAATAAAAGATTCATAGCACAGCAGATCCCAGGTCAGCTGGGGCTTCAGCAGCTTTTCCAGCAGCAGCAGCTTATGCAGCTCGGCACGCAGAGGCCGCGTGTTTGTCCTTCAGAATATTACAGATATAGACATAAAAGACTGCAGATTCAGAGATTGTAAAATTCCTCTCATATCTTAATAATGTGGCTTTGTGAGTGATAACTTTTTCTGGTGCCATTAAGTGACAAAAAGATCACTTGATCTGAAAAGGGCACAGAGTTAAAGATGACACATTCTACTATTGCATGCAGCATTGACAGGTGCATTTATTTTCAGCTAAGAGAGTTTCAGTTCTTTTTGGAGGACATGAAGGATGGGGAATTGTGAAGGTAATGGTTTGCACCCTGGAGGTCAGTTCTATTTTCTTAAAGCTCGTATGTGCAGCATTTCAGCAAAGAGAGCTTTTTTAAACCAACGCACCACGGTCCCTCCCAAAACATTCATTCACCCCCCCTCCTGGTTTCTATAGCCCCACCTTGACACACGCATCATTCCGGTCTCTAGTCGGGCAGATACTGCGCAGCTTCTGCTCAAACTACAATTACTTTGTAGGGTTCAATCATTCACAGCTCACAAGTCATGTTCTCACACTGTATGAGGCTCTGAGACCTGTCTGTCTCTGTGGTTATGAAACGTACCTCTGAGCCACGAGCTGCTGCTGCACTGAAGCAGCAGAACCCGGAAATGAATAACGCTCGGTTCAGAATGAGTTCCAGACCAAAATAAACGTGTATCCTTGGCAAGCCTTGCCATTCTGTGTGGAGAAATGTTTAAAGATAAAAATACATCCCTTAGTAGTTGGAATGGATACATTTTTAGTAGAAATTAGCTCTGACTCCTTCATTACCGCTGAAAACAGGGATACAGACACGGAGCATTCTGGGAGCGCTTTTCAAACATGAACGTGCCTAATAAAGGAAAAATAGGACATGACGGTAAAAACCAAAGAGTATTACCAAAGGTAATCACAGAAACTTAAAAATGACAAAACAGACATGCATACATCAATACAGTGATAAATGTTGTAAAGTGCGATAAACGAAATACAAATAATATTGCCACCCTCCATCCCCGGGCACCCTTGGTTGGTGTGTGGCTGCTGACCTGGTTCTACAGCTGATGAGGCAGAGGGCCCACTTGATGGCGTGTTGCTCATTACTGGAGCCATCTGAGCTCAACATAGTGTTTAATGTGGTTTTTGTGTGTATGTGTGGGTGTATGTGTGCCTGGGAATGGGTGGTGGACTGGGAGGGGAGAGTGTCATAATTGTTCTATGTGTGGGAAAGGGAGGGAATGTGGGTTGTATGGGTCATTTTAATCTGTCAAGCACTTTGTGTTGCTCGCTCTGGCATGAAAGGTGCTATATAAATAAAGTTTGATTTGATAAGACTTAAATGTACACAATAAAACAAGTTAGAACAAGAAATACACAGGCTATAAAATAGTTGCAATATTGACATGCTAATAAAAATAAGACGCAGAAATAAATAAATTTTCAGCATATCAAAACGTGAGAAGGCTGTTCATGTCTTGTACACAAGGTAGGAGCCTAACATCTAAAAGCTCTGCCTCTCATTCTAGATCCAGAATGACCGAACCACTCCAAAGCTGGTTGACATGGTCCAAAACCTTTTATTTGTTGTATAGAACCCAGCATCTGGCCTCTATTTGCTGCACTTAACTCTCAAAGTGAACTAATAAATTCCTTTTAAAAATGCTTTTATTTTATTATTTAACACTACAGCTCTTATTAGTCATGCAGGTCATTTTGGAGAGGACATGTCCACTCAACTTTTTCAAAAGGCAGTTCTGGTTCCCTGCAGTTTTTGCCTTCTAAAAACAAAATCACGCTCTACTAAAGGGACTGGTGGAGCACTAGGACCAAACCCTTTACATACAGATGAACTGCATTATCTGGGTGCTTTAGCATGATCCAGTTCATCTTCAGCAAAACTGCACCTGTATGCATAAAAAACCAACTGCAGTTGATTTAAGGCAACTTTGGTTTTCTGAGAGACCATGTATACACACTGGGTGACTGGCTCTGCTGTTTCTTGCTAACATGTGATTGGCCGTCCCCGCTGTCACTCCACCTGGCTGTAAACAGCCTGGACTTGCTAACCAGTGTTTTGCTAGTTGGCCAGGAGTTCGTGTTCATCTGCCCGTAAGTTATTAACATGTTGGCCGTTTGTTCTGTCAATAGGCTTTATGCACAGAGTACTTAGTAGAACTTCCGGTTTAAAATTAACTCACGGGACCATTTCCGGTTCCATTTGAAACGTGAAGATTTCCAGAGTTAGAGTGCATTTCCAGCTAAAGATATTGTTTATAATCAAAACGAGTAATAGTATAGTATAGTACAGTATGATATATATATTATAGCACTAAGAAATGAAGCCATCATATAAGTATCAGCGACGGGAAGCCTCGACAGCTGAACTCTGCTGTGTTCCGTTGTGTACCGCATCAGCTGAATATAATTCATCAGTCCGTTTCCACACATTTCCACTGAATAAATAACTACAAAAAGGAAGGATTGTGAACTTAAGAAGAGAAAACGTGATCATTTCTAACCACACCGTGTCTGCAGTCCACACTTTGCAGCACAGTAGTCAAAGAGCCGAGTGGACGAGGCTAAAGGAGGAGGCTAAAGGAGGAGGCTAAAGGAGGAGGTGCGGCGCCGTTCGTGTGTTATTTCACTGGAACAACTATTCTTTTGGTGAATGAAGACTTGGTGTTTGATAACGTACAGCTAGACCAGAGAAAGTTGAAAGTTGGGAAGCAGTTGGAGCCCACGATCACGGCTATATAGATTTGTCTCACTGTTTTTTGATGATGGAAGCTACGAGCTAACGCTGTTAGCTTACCTTCAATTTCATGAATAAAGCTGGTTATATACAGCTTAAAGTCCTTCACCCGCTTGCTCACAGACGTCTCTGTGTGTTTTTCAAAAATCCGGTGGACATCGTTTACCGTGATGCGCGGCAGGTCTTGAAGAAAACGGGTAAAAAAATCCATTTTGTCCAGTTTGTGTGGGAACAGCGTTGAACCGGAAGGGAGGGGCAGCGTCTATCTCAACCAGGAAGTGACCGTACATAAACCCCATTAGAGTGATTTTTATTATCAGAGCTTATATTTAATTATCATTTAAATCTGCCTGTGTTTGGTCATTTGGTGCAGCCAGACATCTAAAAAAAAAAAAAAAAAAGAAAAGAAAAGTGGGCATAAGGGGCAGCATGTAGCTCAGTCTGGTAACCGGAGGGTTACCGGTTCAATCACAGCTCCAGCTGGGTTACAATATATATAAATACAGGCTATTTACCATTCTTTAGAAGTCAAAGTGTGAGTTGGTCAAAGGAAAATGTGTGTGCCCCCGACCCTCTGGAACTCCTTCCCCTCATCCATCAGAATCTCACTCATTCCCAAGACACAAGCTCAAACCCACCTAACTGACTCCCTGACCTTACACTTATTATTATCTAGGCTGAGATTTTAATAAATAGGCTATTGTTTTTAAGTGAACAATGCCATGATATCTACCCTACAAGCAGTTCACTCTAACCCACCCCATACTCAAGCTAGTTCTGTCACCCCCACCTCTGAAATCAAATGTTGTCCTAATACACCGCTGTAGTGAATGTGTTGAATGGAACTGCCAGAAAACTGCACAGGACTTTTTTATTTCTTTTACAGAAAACAGCAAGAGGCGAGGCAACACCCTCCACCTTCAGCCTGTAGCCCGGTGAGCCTGACAGAACCAATGAAAACACCACCCGGTCCGTGAGATTAAGAAGGACAGGCAGAGTGTTTCATATCAAATTAGATGGAAGTCATTTACACCTCTGCCAGGCATTTATCATCCCATGTCAGAGCTCCCAGCCTCATTTTTTTACCCCCTCTCTTCTGTTCACTCACACTGTCAAAACAACACCTTTGGCATCAGCTCGATCTCATATATACGACTCCCTCCTCGGTCTCCTGAGAGAGAATTAGACTAGGGAGAGAAATGAGCGATCTTATGATGAGTTCGGTGTGATTTATAAGAAGGTGTTGCAGTGCAAAGCGCAAAAAAAAAGAATAATTCAAACTTTTTTTTCCTTTTATTCCAGGGGTTCTGTAATGAAGATGTATTGCCACATTACCTCGCAGCTCTGACTTAACGCTGACACTGGGAACCATATTGAATTTTGTTTTCAGACTCTTTTCCTGGTGTTGGCAATTGGAGAAAATGTGCTTTACTGCCGATGAATTTTGCAAGGTATTATTTTTGGGGCGACAAAGGCTTAGTGGTGCGCAGAGGTAAATGTCATAAGATTCTTTTTACCAGCGGGAGTACCTACAGTCTTTTTGTTGCAGAGCATTGAGAAAAGTTAAGCTTGGCATATTTTGTTCAGAGGGAAACTGGATATTGTCAACATTGTGTAAAAAAACATGTATCAAAATGTTTTAAAATGTGCTCAGAGTTTGCTTGACTTTTTCTTTTAGGGTCTTGGTGTTGAATATCCGGACATGCAGCGACGGTATTTGTGGTGAATCAACACTTTTTAAAAGTGCGTTGTAGAAAACTTGGGAGTGAATTTGAGTGTGCACGTAGTTGCATCCATGATCAAATATCCATAATGCGCCAGTGTTGTTCTGTCACTTCCCATTACGTGGAGAGCCTCCCAATGTTGCCCGAGGCTTCGTGTTTTCACCACTCTTCGGTTGCTCCCACTCATCGTCCTTCTCTTCATTACTTTGCAAATAGTCTGCATTTCTCAGTGGATCTGACGTGATTCCGTTCTTGCACGCTGGAGAGAGGATGAAAGAGAGGGGATGGAGGGAAGTGAGAGACAAAAGGAAGGATGTAAAGCTAAGGATGAGAGGATACGGAAAGGGGAGCTAAAATCGTGAGCACGAACGTTACCACACAGACAGGCAGCGTTTAATCTTCCAGGGCTTCTCCGGCTGTGTGTGTAGTTCTAGGAGAGGCTTTTAAAAGGATTGCTTGTGTACACACTGGACACCTAGACATCCAGATGAAAGACAGAACACAAATTGTTAGAGATTCACAAGGAAATGTTATTGGAATGAAGCTCCGGGCAGTTGGCTGTCAGAAATGTATCGACTGTGAGTAACACTGCTGAGGAAAGTCGTGGCATTTCACAGGTTCAGAAACACAAATCTCATTATTGTATATTGTTTCTTTCTTACAGTGTGTGTGTGTGTGTGTGTGTGTGTGTGTGTTTCAGAATAGGATTATTGTGCACTGGCCTTGAAAATTACACAAAGACTCTCTCAACTGAAATGAGGGAGGTCTGGAGGGGGAACCAAGGAAACCGTTGCAATAATGTTCCGGTTAAACTGATGTGAGATCATGTCACTTTTAGTCTTTGTTTTTCAAATGAAAAGTCTTTTGCTTTTGAATGAGGCTTAACATTATGTGAAAAGGAAAGTACTTCAGAGAAAGCTGACAGGAATAAATATGAGGATTTATCCTGTAAAAGTATAATTCTACTTCAGCATGTGCAGACTGTTGATCATCACCAAAGGGGAATAAAAAAATCAGGATTTGGATCAGGATGGACATCAAAACCTTATAACTTCAGGCTACTGGAAAATTGAGTCAGTGGTTTGAACAATCCCTAACAGAACCCCCCCAACATCATCAACTGGGAGGCAGAACAAAGTTACAGATGGGAATATCTACAGCAGGACTCCGATTGGTCCTGGTGGGGTGTATCGCTGCCGCCAGCCTTATTCTGCACCACTGATGGTGTTCAGCTGATGACTGATAACGTTCCCTTTAAATTAACATAAGTTGGGTTAAAAGACAGAAGAGCTTATCAAGTCTGGGATAATATTTTAATCTGTTTAAAAGGAAAGATAAATGTGCCCATGTGGAGGAAGAGAGGACGGATCACTAATGAACAAGATTATTCACCGAAGACAGAGTTTCTGCCAGGATTCAGAGACATTCGGCGTTCAGTTCAGCTCAGACATATAGGAAAATAATTGCATTTTTTTCAAGTTATGTGTATAATAAAAATGCAATTATATTATTAGAACATTGACTTTCTAGATTCAGTACAATTCAGTTTAATTATAAAAGAGCTGAACAAAGCATCCATCCATCCATTTTCTATACTTGCTTTATCCTCTAAAGCAGTTACAGCAAATGGGTAGATGGATAGTTTAAACTCAGACAATGCCTGTGATATCACAGCATACTGTATATAGGAAGATTATAGGAAAACTGTTCCAACATCAAGTTCTGGGATAGCATCCCAATCAGTTTCACAGGTACCCCTCACAGTAAAGACATCATCTCCTGCCGGCAGAACATGCCCAAAACATCTCCTGAGGGAGGCATCCAGGAAGCATCCTAATCAGATGCCCGAATGTTACGGGTGGCTGTCAGAGAAGGAGGATTTCCAGTCTGTCCAGCGGCTGTTCAGCACCCTGGACAGCGGCATGCTGAAATCCTCAAACTTAAACTGTTGGGAAAGAGCTGAAGTTATAATGGTTATAACTTTTTTCAGCATTTCAAGATTGACACATTGAGAATGATTGAATTACATTTATATTTCAAATATGACAAACTACTGCTTTCACAGTTGAAAGATGATATGACATAAAAGTAAAAGTAATAGCGGATGAGAAATGTGCAAAAACACACTCATAATTAAATCGCGTGGTTGTAGGATTAGTTATCCGTCAGACACATTTATTGTAATTCCCTAGCATGTTTAGTTCATGTGTTACTGATCTGTGATTGCTGCTGGAGCTAGCGCTAATGCTAGCTACACATCTAAATTAAATGACGTTTGTACTCCAGTAAAATGAGCCAGTTGTTAATGACTGACAATAATAAACCTACTAATAAAATAATAAAGTACTGCACTACTATATCAGTCTGATTTTAGACAGTACTATTTTTTGTTTTTCTACTGTTTTGAATTTAAATGCAATTTTATTTTTTAATATTATTTGATTCTGTCCCCCTCAAAATTTATTATATATATATATATATATATATATATATATATATATATATATATATATATATATATATATATATATATATATATATATATATATAAAGCTTTTAGGAGCAAATTTTTTTGTACAATAAAATGCAATTAATTGCGAATACTTGAATACAAAGCCTCAAATTAATTCGGTTAGTTAAAACTAATGATGTTTAGTCAAATACATGCAAATTTTTAGTTTTTATGCTATCAAATCTTGTAAAAAGTTCAGACAAAGATAACAAAAGTCTTGTAAATGAATAAATTTTTGAATGTTTTAGGACTAATCGTGCTGAATGGTAGTATATAAAACCCACATTGATAAATTGACATTTGGCCATGAGATGTGGATCATGATCGAAAGAATGAGATCCCAGATACAAGCAGTTGAAATGAGCTTCCTCTGCAGTGTGGCTGGCCTCAGCATTAGAAATAAGGTGAGCAGCTCCATCATCTGGGGGGAGCTTGAAATAGAGCGCCTGCTCAAGTCAGCTGACGTGGTTTAGGTATCCAGTTAGAATGCCTCCTGGTTGCCTCCCTCTTGAGGTTTTCCAGTCACGTCCAACAAAGGAGCTCTCTGGGAAGACCAAGAACTCGGTGAAAAGATTATGTATCCTCTCTGGCATGGGATCCCCCAGAAGGAGCTTCCCTCATGGACCCATTACCTCTGCAGCCCGACCTTAGATAAGCGGATGAAAATAGATGGATGTCTTTTTTCCCAACATTTTCAAATGAAATCGAAGTTTTAAATAAAATTGTAATCCCTGAATTTTGCTTTTAATAATAATTACAAAGTCCAGCTATTTTTATTTGAATGTTTTCCTATTACGGGCGTTCTTGATCTTTTATTTTCTACAGTTTTTTTTAACTCGAGTTCAAACCCAATAAAAAAATTGTGACTAAAAAGTCTATGTATCTGGGCTACTTTCCAAAAAATGCCAATTTTCAATGTGGAGGAACAAGATGTGAAATTCATGGGTCATGTATGTTTCATCTTCAACCCCAAATCTCTCCAGCTTTACGTGACCTTTCAGCACAAGTGCGTTCTCATTAGTTCTTTTTTAACTTGAGTTTAGAACATTCTTGCTGCTTGATATCCTCGAAATGCCTCGTCACTCATGACATCCAAGAATTTGCTCCACGGTTTAAAGTTAGAATCACAGAAACACATTTTATTACGACAGTGTTTCTCATGACACTGCCTTAAACAAAAGTTTTATAATTGCAAGATGAGACATGTAAAATTTCCCATCTTTTTCTCTTAAAGATGCCACTATGGTAATCGTTGTTTGTGGCTATTGTTATTGGCAGCATCCTTCATAGCAACACCAGCCCCCCTAGCAACCTGCTTTATGAGAACCCAACACTTCCACGATTGTTAATGGAAAAATGTAGTGACTCTGATCACGACCCAAAGGCGTCTTTAATGGTAACGGATATGATCGCATCTTCACAGTGGAGGATTTTATTTATTGATTTGATTCCTCAAGATTTTACATTTCATCCATTTAAACCATTACCTGCTATAGCCAATTTCTTTTATTCCTCTCATCAAAAAGCTCCCCCCCAGTAAGACATGTCTGCAAACCCTCCAGAGGCAAACAACCAGAAGGAATCCTAATCAGATGCTCAACCCACCTAAGCTGACAATTTCTGTAGTGGAGGAGCTGGGGCTCCATTCTCAGCTTCCTTTTGAATGACAGCGCTCCTCTCCGACTGAGTCTAACCACCCTATAAAGAAGCCCATTTCAGCTGCTTTATTTGGGATCTTGCTATTTTGATTACAATCCTAATGTCATGACTATAAGTGAGATTAGCAGACGTAGTGGTAAAATAAGAGCTGCTTTCTGTTAAGCTCCATGTTCAGCACAACAAACTGGAGCAATGTCCTCATTACCGTGAAGGAAGCCCTGGTCAATCGGTCCTTCTTGTCTTGCTCCATCCTATCATCATTTGTGAACAAGACTATAAGATACTTGGTGAGAGCATTCCACCTTTTTCCAGTTTCTTTTTTCCTGGATTTCAAACTCGAAGGAGCCCATTAGCGAGGACTATGTCATGATCTGAATATTATGACCACAGTTGAGGATTGGAATGAAGACCCTCACTACTGCAGATGAAGACTTTGATCCACTGGTGCATCTCTTGCCTACCATCTCTCATGGAGAAAGACACCAAGATACGTAAACTAAAGCTAAAGACTCATCCAGTCTGGAGGGAACATTCCATCATTTTCAGTTGAGAACTTTGGCCTCAGACTCTTTTTGGTCACCTGACCTTTGTCTTTGAACCTCCTGATGACACGCTGAAGATCATGGCTTGACAGCACCAATAGAATCACATCATCTGCAAAAAAAAACCTTACATTTTCTACTTGAATCAGGGTTATAAATGCAATGGATAAATCTATATGACTCAATGAAGGTACAACATGCAGCCCTAGTGAGTAGGTTTATGCTCAAAGGTAAATTAGAGTTTCAGTATTGAGTTTCATGCCAGCTCCTTTCCACAGATTTATGTTATTTAAAGACTAAATAAAACTCTCATGTATATATTGAGCATTTAGATTTGTACTTTTCCGTGAAGTGACACAAAAGACGGACATGTATTGAGTCTTCATTACAAACACACCCTGTTTACAAAATGCCACGCCGCAGTGATCGAAGCGTTCGGCTGCACACTTATGAAAAACCCATGTTTTTCAATGAGAGCTGAAATCAAATGTCTTCTGTGATTATTCTGCCACAAAACAACACGGGAAGATAAGACCATGTGTGTAATCTGCAGAGAGGTTTGTCACTCCTCTCCCTCGCCATCTCCCGTTCCTCCGGTTGCATCTTTCCTCTCGATTTGCCTCCTTCTCTTTCCAATCCTTTTTCTCATTTTGCTCCCTCAAAATGAGCAACTGCTAATGTTTCTGTCTAATTTCTGATTCCTGTTTTTTTCCCCTCTTACCCCATCCTTCTTTCTGCTGTTGCAGCGCAGCGACCTGCTCGCTTTCCCTCAGCCTATCCTCTCTTTTGTTCATCATTAATTCATGCGATGCAGCGCAGCAAAGCCTGAGTGATACACTTCAACCATAACAAACAAGCCCAAATATCTGCACTCAGCAGGAATAATCTGCATGGACGAGAGCTGAGGAGAAAAAGGATCTGCAGGAAAAACATGTTTACCTGTATGTATGTTGTTTTACCTAATCAGATTGTATTGCAATTAAAAATCATTTAAAATTAAATGAGTGGATTTCTGCAGGGGCTGCATGGTGGCGCAGTTGGTTAGCACTGTTGCCTCGCAGCAAGGAGGTTGTGGGTTCGCGTCCCGGCTCTGCGGCCTCTCTGCATGGAGTTTGCATGTTCTCCCCATGCGTGCGTGGGTTTCCTCCGGGTACTCCGGTTTCCTCCCACAGTCCAAAGACATGACTGTCAGGCTAATTGGGCTGGTAAATTGTCCTTAGGTGTGAATGGGTGTGTGGTTGTTTGTCTCGTTCGTCTCTGTGTGGCCCTGCGATGGACTGGCGACCCGTCCAGGGTGTCCCCCGCCTCTCGCCCCTTGACCGCTGGAGATAGGCACCAGCTGCCCCGCGACCCTCTGTGGAGGATTAAGCGGCTGCAGAAAATAGATGGATGGATGGATTTCTGCAGTTTTCTTGGGTTTACAAAGCTAACTCATCAGTTTTTAATGAAAATGGCAAAACTACAGAATTGTAACCGTAACCACATCATGCATTGTATAAATCACAGTTCACGGTGCAAGATAAAAACAAATAATTCCATCTCCATGTGGTTTTTTTTTTATGTTGCAGACCAACAGTCCCACCCCCCAAAAATGGTTGTCATTTAAATTTTTGGATATTTATGTAAATCTTAGCATACAGGGATATCTGAAGTCACTTCAAATTCAAAAACATTGAATGATGAAAAACACTTCTTTGTCCTTTCAACTTCAAATAGAATTTAGCTTTCCCGTTAATTAAAAATTATCAAAAGTTGAATATTTAACTTGGCATCCGGTTATTTGATTAATGTTTTAAAATCCTGACAAAAGAACATTTAATTTGGCCAGTTCTTGTTGGTTTTTCATTATTTTCCCAAATGAAAAATTAAAATGTTCTTTTTGTCTTCATGAATATCTTAATTGTAAATGGCCCGTTTTAAAAAAGCACCTTTTTATTCCCACCAGGCTTCTAAAATTCACTGCAGTGTTTATTCTGTAAAATGCTTCCGCTTATTTATTTAATAATAGCATTTTGAAAAAAGCACCAATTTTTGTTCTCATAAAAAAATAAGTACATTGAAGGCATTAGATATTGTACATTTATACATACTATCATTGATGTCCTGTGGACTCAACCTTAACCCCTCACTCATATTCAAACTGGAAGATGATCACAGCAGCTTTTAATGGTCTCTAAACATTACACTGTCCAAAGAAACAAACTTCACTCCTAAATGTGAGACTGTTTAACTCAAATCACATGATCTGATTGTGCCTAAAGGATGGATTACCATCAACTATCCAGTCCGGAATTGTAGATGAGAGAAATATGAATATTTCTGTATGTAACTTTGTACACTGTCAAGTCTAATAATGAATGTACTCCTTTTCCCATCAGGGAGGTCCCAGTACTAGAGCAAGATAGGTGCTGGTTCTTAACTGGTTCTTTAAAAAATACAATTTCAAGAGTGAATTTGGTTTTCCACAACCATTAGATCATTTACAATGCCTCAGTTATGGGTTTCTGCAGACGATCACAGAGCAGGGACTGGTCTCGTTATTCTTGCAAATAATTGTTTCAACAATCACCTGACATGGTTTCTAATTTTAAAGAACAGTCAAGGTTTGTGAGAGCTCTATACTGATCAGTGGTTGATATTTTAAAATATTGCTGCAAACTAGTAAAGCCTGGCTCCCACATTAAACATCAGCGCTGCGCCGCGTAGCGCCCGAGTCATGATTTTAACCATTGTAATCAGATAAAAACTGCTCTAAAAACAGATAAATGAGAGGTTTATTCCCACTGTTCTGCTATATTTGGACCAAAGGACGTCAGACATTTCATTAAAACTTCAAAAAATGTCTGAATATGTGACAAAGGAGGGCTAACATGTCTCCTTTAAGGAAAAACAATGAGTATTTATCAGATTCTGATGGTGCACACTGACTGTATCCACATCATTTGAGTAGGATGAGACTGGAACAACACTGCAGCCTTCTCACGTCCCTGATTAGCAGTTGATGTAAAATCACAGCTCCAGTGAAAAGCCCTAATTTGAGTCTATTTTCTGATAACTGCCTCATCAGCTTATCGCGCCCTCTGCGCGACAGAAAGCGCTAATTTTGGGTCACCAATTTGTCCACAGCAGTGCTGAACGTTGTGCTTGTCGGGAGCAGACGGAGCACTCATTGTTCTCAGGCGGCGGCGTGTCCTTGAAGTTGTCACAGCCTTCCAGGACAATGAGCTGATTTCCTCCCCAGACGAGGGCTCTGCCTCTGAGCGCTTAGAGCTGGCTCCCCTTCCTCCTCCACGGACGGACCGGTTTGGGCGAGCTGTTTGTCAAAATGCCACGTTATTGAGTGTGTCCCCGTTAATGTGTTCACAAAACTCTGTCAAATATGCACCTGAGATGGATTATTCTGTTAGATTTATTAGTTTTTTTGCACATTTCTGCATTCTTTTTCTTCTTTTCACTGAAATTCTCTGCATGTTTATGTCATTTACCCTCCCTTTGTCTGTCTTGTTCAGGGTTATCACAAAGGGCTTTATATCCTTTAATGACTCATGTCTTGTTATTTGTACTGATTGGACAAAACACCGCATGTTTTTGATATTCTGCAAATGTAAAAAATACATACAATACAGTGGAGGTCCCTTTTTGGACATGCACCACATTTTGTGTGTTCTGCAGAAGGGAAAGGTCATTTGGGTAAAAGAAGTTGAGCTTTTTAATCATGCAAACCTTTTTAACAGATCGGTTACATGGCAAGCCATAGTTTTCCAGTTTTTTTATCTTTTGAAAGTGAAATAAGTAAAATTTTTGTATAAACAATGAATCTACAATATCAACGCAACATCCAAACATGCAACATCATTGTCATAAAAGACAGCTTGGACTGCAGTAAATTACAGGCTATGAATTCATGCTCATAGAGTCATGGTTAGACTTAAGTCGCCTCGTTGTCTTTGTTTCATTTCAGCCACGTTGGAGGGTTTTCCAACATGAAAGGCCTGTTTTAGGTCAGACATTCTCTTTCAGGATTTTCTGGTAGAGACCTTGTGATTCCATTAATTAGAGCAAGTCATCCAGGTCCTGAAGCAGCAAAGCAGCCCCATCATGACTGTCGTCTGATTCTTAAATGCAGGGTTAGTTTTACTCCTGATGGAACGGGACACACACCCTCTAGAAAGTTCGACTTTTGTCTCATTAGTCCACAGAACCTTTTCTTAAAAGTCTTGGGGATCATCAAAATGTTTTATAACAAATGTGAAACAAGCCTTAAGGTCAGCAGAGATGTTGGTCTTGGAATCCCCCCCCCCCCTCCTCCGAATCTTGACCTGTGACCTTAACCTGAACCAAGTGAGTCCTGCTGCTTTAGAAGTTGTTCTGGGTTCTTTTGTTCCTGAGTTTCCTGAGAAGGAGGCATGACATGTTGCTTTTTGAGATCTTGTAGCCTACTTCATATTGTCTATTGAAGTGATTTCTTAACTCTACAGGTCTGGCAGTAATCATATTGTGTGACTACTGAAACTGTCCAAACTATGGTGGTTAATCCCAGATTTAACAAAGAGGGACATTATTTTTTCACACAGAACCAAATTGCTTTGTCTAGCTTTTATCTTTAATAAGTAAAATAAACATTTGAAAACTGATGTTTGAATTTACTCCTGTTGTCTTTGTCTGATACAGAAATTAGTTTGCTGATCTGAAACATTTAAGGGTGACAGAAAAGCAAAAACAAAATACCTTTTATAAGGAGACCTAAACAGCAATGTCTGTAAAGTACTTGACTATACTTAAAGTATCAGTATTTAAAGGTTCACTGAGGAGTCTTCAAACAAGCTAGGTAGAGCTAGCTATTTTACACAAACTCGTCTCAGAGCTCTCACCCCTCCCGTCAGGTCCTTATACCATGCCTCCTCCAGACACATTGTCACAGAAACCAAAACTCCAGCTGTTGAATCGTTCCCCCAGGTTTTTCTACATCCAAACATTTTTTGTTTTCTGCTAGATAAAAAGGTGTTTTTCTTTTTGGGACTCTGGTATTTTTTCCTAAAATTGAAGCGTTAACAGCCGTCCGTTTCCTTCCTTCTCTCACTTCGGGGATGTTCTGCTTTAAAATGTCCCAACACGCATTAATGGAGGATCCAAGCAGTGAGGCGCTTCAGTGAGACAGACAGCCGGACTGTTCAGTAGTTTCTTTCGGTCTGAAACGTATGATTGGCTGAGGTTTTTAAAGAACTGTGAGGGAACCACCTTTTTGATTTATTTTGTCTTTTTTTTTTTTAATCGCCACAATATATTTATAGCTAGATTATGTTAGAACATTGTTAAGAGGCATGAAAAAAAATTTTTTTAAGCTACATTGTTTACCAAACTCCCTATGGTACATTTTAAAGGTGATCATCTCATTCTGCAAAACAAATGAGCTTAAAACATTTTTCCATGCCTCTTAACAAAGTTCTTCTAACATTACAATATATTGTGGCGATCACAAAAGTGATTCTTTCGCATTTGTCTTTAAACCTCAGCCAATCACACATTTCAGACTGAATAATGAACAATCCGGTTGTCTGTCTTGCCGAAGCGTCGGACTTCCTTGGATTCTCCATTCATGCATGCTGAAACATTTTGCTGAAGCATTTTGTAGCAGAACATGCCGGAAACGAGAGAAGGGCGGAAACGGCCATGATGCTACCGCTTCAATTTCAGGAAAATAATACCAGAGTCCCAAAATGAAAAACAAATTTTCAGCTAGCAGAAAACAAAAACATTTGGACGTAGAAAGAAGAAAAACTAGGCTTAACATTAGCATAGCGTTATGACTGGTGTTTTGCTCTATCTTGTTAATGTGGCAATCTGTTCATGTCTGGAGGAAGGCGTGGCCTAGAGATGATAGCCAATGGGAGGGGTGAGAGTACTGAGACTTGTTTGTGTAAGATAGCTATACCTAGCTTGTTTGAAGATTACACAATGCAGCATTAATATGTAGCTACCATTGTTGTGATGTATATCACTTCTGTTAATGAAAATAAAGTGGATCCAAAAATGTCCAATAAAAATGCACGTGTAGTTCTAAATGTCAACCTCTTGTTTGAAATGCTGATGAGGCTAAGAAATATATAAAAAATGTAATGAGGCTTTTTTTTTAATGTCAGAAAGTGACGGTCAGGATGAAATGTATTAAACTGATTAAGTCTTTCATTCTGAAGAGTGGATTTGTGTGTTTTTAATCATGAAAATGCATAATGTTTCGATGAATATTCTAAAAGTGCTGAATGTGTTGACCTTCCACATGTAGGGGGAGACTCTTTCTGCCCGTGGAAAGGCTTTTAGGTTTAACCCGCGCTCCGTTATCCAATGAAGGAAAAAGCAGCTTCTCCCACTGAAAGTGCTTCGAGGCCAAACACAGAATCTCATTTGAATTATCTTCTAAATGATGCTAACCTCATCATGACCAGAAATGAAGATGTTAAAGTCAGACTCGTTATGTGTAAAACTTTGGTCTCATACCCACATTATGTGTTATGAGAAACTCCCGGTGAGAAAGTTTCTCTCCAAAACTCCAGTTTTTCCTCTGCATTTGTTATTAGCTAGCAGTACGCCTAATCATTTGCAAACGATCATTATTCTGTTTTTATCTTCATCATTTACTTTTTTTTTTCAGACGCCGTGCACACACCATTTCCCCCCATCACGTTTCCTGACTCCAGCTTAACCACATTGTATTCAGAGCCACATTACACTTGCAAATAAACACATAATTGTCAAAGAAACCCTCTGATAAACAGAGCATGTGTGCATGTTAGTGACTTGATGCAAAAACAGTCTGTTATTATTTTAATGAAGGTCTGTCACTGCTGTCAGCGCGTCTTCTTTGCAAACTGCCATTCATTTGTCACGGCTGTGCCATCGGGGCTGGTGAAAGAATAATTGAATGAGATAGAAATAATGAAATAATATAAATGCATTAAAACATTTCATTCCTCCCCTTTCCTGTGAAGAAAAATGACTTTAACAGCTTGATTGTCCGGAAAATATGATTGAAGTGACACAGCGGTTGTGGCAATTAAAACCAACAGCTTTTGCAGAATTATTTGTGGAGGTTTCTGCAGCTGTAGGCAAAGCCAGTGATGTGTCTGATTAATCACTCATCACACAACCACAATGCTAATGAGCAACAAGCTGGATACGTCTCATTTGGACTTCAGTCATGGTCAAAAGTTTGGCCGGTGATGGATGAGACGGAGCATGAGAAACGGTAGGCTAAGAGCCATAAATGAGTCCTGACAACTAATTAGTCACTAATTATATGCAGAGAAAGATGCGCTGATAATCAGTCATGTGTGCACAAGTCTTTATGTTTATGTAACACAGGCAGGAAATTCATACTTTAACGGTTTGATTCAGAATGTTACCAAAAGAAAACCGTTCTTTCTCTCAAAAGCTGCAGAAGATGAGTATTTTCTTCAAAGTTTATGTCGTTATTTTTAGCATAGTACATTTTTTTTATTGAGTTTTAACAAAATACAAATAAAACCATCAAAAATAGCAGATTTTTCCACTCGTCTCCATTGATTAGTGGCCCAGCTATCCAAAATTGCCTACTTGCCGTAGTTTGGCCTTCACTTATTTGGAGTGCAAACAATGTTTTCTGCAAATTATAAATCAGGGGAGCCTCTAGAAGTCCTAGTGGCTACAGATTTGTATTTTTTTTTAAATAAATTTTTTCATTCAAAAGAAAAAAAAAAGAATAAAATACAAATTATCATCAATATTTACAATACAAAATTGAATGAAAAGGGGCAGTAAGAAGAAAAAAAATCTTATATAATCTTTTCCCCCTATTACAAACAAAATTCTTAACAATTATCTACTAAAGCTACAGTACATATAAACTCATCTTTTAATTAACTTCCTGTTTCAATATTTCCAAAATAAACACAGTCACTAACTTAGCTTACACTTTCATAATTTCTCAATAGATTTGATTTGAAGCATCTTTTAAAAAACATGAAGTGACTTTGATTCTTTCATTTCCATATTAAGGTTGTTCCATAATTTAAGACCGTTCACTGAAATACTCAGTTCCTTTGTCTTGGTTCTAAATCTAGGTTTATTAAAGATTTTATTTCCTTTCAATAAATAACTACTTTAGATTAAAGCACTAATTCACGGCAACTGGGATTTGTAACCGAGAACGAAACATTTCGTTTTTTCATTCTGGAAAACAGTATATACAGGTACATCTGAAAAAATTAATATGATGAAAAAGTTCAATGTTTTTGTCACTCGTTCCAGAAAGTGATACTCACATAGATTCATTACAGAGAGAAATATTTCAAGCTTTTATTTCCTGTGATTTTGACAGTTGTGGCTCACAGATGAAGAAAACCTCAAATTCAGTGTCTCCGAAAATTAGACTATTACATAAAATTAAAAGAATGTCAGGATTCTATGAAGTCCGTTTATTTCTTTACACTCAGCACTTTGCTGGACCTCCTTTTGAATGAATTACTGCATCAGTAGCGTGGCATGGAGGTGATCAGCCTGTGGCACTGCTGAGGTGTAATGGAGGACCAGGTTGCTTTGATAGCAGCCTTCAGGTCGTCTGCATTGTTGGGTCTGGTGTGTCTCATCTTCCTCTTGACAATGTCCCATAGATTCTCTAATACCTTCAGAAATGACCTCAGCTGACCCAGTTCACTCCAGAGGAGCAGCAGTTCTACTCCAAGGTCCCCTCATCACCTTATCTCTACGGACACGCCTGATCACCCTGATTATAGCTTTATATTTCTGGGATTTTGTTATTTTGGTCATCAGCCTAATCTCATAGGTGAGGGTTCTAGTGTGGATTAGAGATCAGCGACTTCTTTACCACAACAGATCACAGCAGCATCTTCATTACTGCAAACAATGTCCTCCTGTCACTCCATCTTGTGAATTAGACACATGAAGGTTCACTCCTTTTCCTAATTCCTCATGTCTTATATCATCTTCACACAAATCTCCATAGGACACACAGTGGACTTGCATTTTAGGCGGGGCCATCATGTTATTAGAATGAAGGTTTTAATTCTTGTTTCTGATTCCTATATACTGCTTTTATGGCTGACATGCGTGGTATTGGAGCAGAAGGGGAGGGGGTGGTTGGAGGATAGAGAGTGGGTTTTTGTACGGCAGCAGCACTACAGGAAATGAAAAATAAAAAAAAGGAGGAAAAAAATGGAACGTGAGACGCACTTGTCACAGGAGGCAGCTGCCATTCCTGACATGAAATTAATAATGTATTCTTGCAGATTTGCCATGTTACCCAGGGGGTGGGAGGATTGGACAAGTGCTGCTGCAGGCGAGGGGAGGGAAAGAATGCTGATCATTTCCTGTCAGAAAGATGGTCGAAAACATGTGAATTTGTGTGAGTTCATGTGCTCTCTGTGTGTGTATGGTGGGTACTATTCTAGACAAATCCAAGTCTATTCATTGTCCAAATACACATTCCTGTACAGTTGACGCCTTGCCTAGGCCAGAAAAAATACTGTAAGACGTTTCAGTTTGTAGTAGTAACATCAATTTCTTTAAAAGACAGCCATCAATAGGAGCGCTACATGCAGTGCAGATGTTTGGATCAAGACTCGCGTCCAGACCGCAAAGAGCTGCACCTCATCACGCCACCCCCTCCATGCCAGGGACCTCGCATTGCACCCTGGACCTGCCACCTCCCCCTGGACCGGATAGCTCGCGCTGCACCTCAGAGTCTGTGACCGGATTGTGCATGATATCACAGACAGATTGGGTCAACTTCCCTGGTAAGTGGTTGACTAAATGGTAAAGTTTGTAACAAAGATCTTACATGATAAGCACTCAAAGGTGAGTGTTGTGTACGACTCTCCTGCAATAACATCTAAAAATCAAAAAAACCTATTAAATTATTCCCGTTTGTGTCTTTGTCAATGTCGTTCAGCTGTGGCAGCCGTCAAAGAACACACAGGCAAAAACATCATTGCCTGCCTTTCATTGTTTGGCTGCGATGGCAATAATTAACTGATGAATATTGATTTGCTAAATCCTCCAAAGTCTCTAAAGAGTTGCTCAAGTCTCTAAGAGTGATGAGTTTGAGGAAACGGAGAAACACATGGAGGAAAAATGTTTAAAGGCTCTCCTTCACTGAACAGCGACATCTCGCAAATGATCCCACTGGAGAATTGCCGTCTCTCACATTTGCATTATAATGCAATCATCAGAAAAGAAAGGGAATATATGCACATCAGGAAATGTTAACCATCCTTGTGAAGCCAAGGAAGCAAGTTACGCACACAGTGGCAATTGGGTTTACTGCGCCTTCATTAACTTGAAAATGTGTCTTGCAGCCATCAGTTGCGCGCAGACAGCAGTAAAATTCAGCCAAATCAGTCACATAATAGATGCTTGAATAAATGGGATTGTGGATATGAGTTAAACAGCACACGGCTGAGGCTGCCTTGTTATTACCGAGGCTGGGGATTTGCACTCTCCTCCGTGTCAGTTGAATATTGCTTTCCCGAGCGTGGAAGGTCAGCTCGTTTGCTTTACTAATATCCTCCGGTCCCCTTTCCTTTTTCTAAGGCATTCTCTTGCTACTCTGGCTGCATTATGTGCACACACGCTCACGTGGCCTCAGTTTAAGACCTCCGTGCTTTGATCAGTTTTATGGGTGGCTTCATCATGGCTCCAAACCTCACAGACAGCTTTTTGCTGCAGCGTTGTTGTACGATCACACAGCCGGCACCATGCATTCCCCATCAAACGTTGCAGGCTCTTACATGATTGTACCATTTCCACCTCCTGTCAACAGTCATGTTCACGTTGACTTCTTGGCTGCTCTGTGGCTAGACCCTATAGGGTTTTAAAATCCCAGCAGGTCAGGCTTTGATTCTGTTGTTTCTCCTTTCTCATTCTGTTTCTCTTTCTCGCCTCCTTCCACCTCAGTTTGACATGATTCATCCCTCAGTCGACGGTTCTCGTGTTAAATATTAAATCGCACAGGTTGTTTTGAACGCAGCCTCTCTTTGCCCTTAACTTTATTTTCTTGAAAATAGAGACTCTACGACTTAAAAATAAATCAACTAAGAGGAAGACTGATTTGAAGCCTTAAAGTCATGTTCTCTAAATAGACACATCCATTAATTATTGACACGGCCATCTTGCTCCGCCGTTATATAGTCGGTTGCGAGTCATGAGGGTCGACTCAATCTGGAAGACGAGGGAGATCAAGGACAGGACGAAGCGTGACTCCCACTCTGATGTTGCCACCAACCGTCATGTAAGCCAAAGTGTGGAGCTCATCCATCACATGATGAACCCGTTTTCATCCTGATGATTTATCTGAACCCCTTTTTTTTTCTGGGTGGACTAGTTATATAACATACAGTGCCTATAAAAAGTTCTCATCCTCTTGGATAACCTTTTTATTGCTTTTATAAATCAATCAGGAGCAACGTAATTTGGCTTCTTTGACAAAATTCTTCAAAACACATACAGTATATATCTTCTAGAGGCACCTTTGGCTTTAGGTCTCTATCAGGCTGCACATCTGGACACTACAGATCTACTCTATTCTTCATTGCAAACCTGTTCCAGCTGTCAGGTTGTGTGTGGATCAGAGAGTGAACAGCTCTTTTCAAGGCCAGTCACAAATTCTCTATTTGATTGAGACCTGAGCTTTGACTCCAGAACATCAACTGCAAACCATTTCTGTGTAGCTTCATCTAGAGGCTTTGGGTCATTGTCTTGCTGGAAAATAAATCTTCTCCCAAGCTGTAGTTCTGTTGCAGATGGAATCAAATTGTCCTCCAGGATTTCCTTATAGTTTGCTGCATTCATTTTACTTTCTATCTTTACAAACCTTCGAGGACCTGCTGCAGAGAAGCCTCCCTGCTATGGATGGGAATGGATATGTTTTTATTAATATCAATGCCATTGTCGATTCTGTCTATCAATCCAACTCCTTAACAATTCCCTTATCAATTAATGAGTATAAGTGACAAAGAAAAAAAGTTCTACAGTCTTCTACACCATCAGCAACCAGGGTGCGATTTGTAAGGGTCTGGTGGGGGGGGGAGGATTTACCCCCCTCTGGCCATTAATCTTTTACTTCCAGGGGGGTTTGGCTTCTATGCACCTCACTGGTCCAACAGAGCAATACACCGGTTTCTGTCAGACAATCGGCTCCCTGCAGTCGGAGGTGCACTGGGTCTGAACCGCTGCAGCGCCTTCACCCCCCGAGTTTTCCTAAAGAGTGTGGCGTAATTGTACTGTGACACAAAATTTAGGGACAAACAGAAACAAGACAATTATTAATATTATTATTATTTTGATTTAACCAGTAAACAAAACCAGATGTATGTCTCTATTTTGTGGAAGAATGAAAGTCCACGATAAATTCAACTTTATGCTTTTGTGAAAATCATTCAAGTTGTATAATATTTCCACTCTGGAAAGAGATCAATGATTAAAAACCAGAAATTACATTAACATTTATGACTTGACTAAACTTTTGACAGCAGCTGCTTAAATAACAACAAAAAAAAAAAGCTAAATGTAATCATGAAGATCATCAACACACCAGAGGTTGGGAGAATGAACAGATTCATATTTATCCAACAGCTTAGAACAGTTTGATAAACAAACACGTTACTTAGAACAAGAACCGTTTGTTCCTTCTGTATAAAATAAAACAGCAGATGGTTCATGAAGTTCACCAGAGAATACAAAATGCAAAGAAATATTCCATCTGAAACTGTAAGCTACAACAGCCAACTGTGGACAAACTTTTACCTTTTCACTTTCAGATGTTCACAAAAGTGGATGACTGTCACAGATACCCTTATAGCTACACTATGTTGTGGAGAAAACCACATTTAGTATATAAATAACACCAGCAGCATCCTATAATTTCATTTTGTGTTAATTTCAAATGATGTTTTCTTTGGCAACGATGGAATCTTGGTGCAAGAATTGTTCTGAGGTGTGAACGTGTTTTACAATGTATGCACTGTAAATCCAATGTAATTATGCAGCTTTATTACTTTGTTCGGACCACGGTTGGTCTTGTATTTCTCTGAACTCCCTCAAAGCACAAAAAGACACATTTCATTTACATTTTTCAGCACAATTATTTTATTTCACATAATTTTTGAAGCAATTCTTTAAAAGTCAAACAGCTTATCTAAGCTCACCTCCATTACAGAATGAGAAATTGTAGTTTTTTTTTGGTTGGCTATGAGCTAGCTACCCAACTTATAGCGATCTGGTATATCATGGAGTTTATCAAACTTTCTATTTGACACATGGCCTGTTGGACACTGCTTACAGTTCAGATGTAAAAGACAGAATAATGTCACTTTTTATTTTATAGTAAAGATCCTTCCTTGCTGTACATGATCTGCTACCTCTCTTAAGGAGGAATTATTGTTTTTTAAAATCTGCTCCTGGAAGTTATTGTCTGTCTACAGTACCAGACTGGTACTGGAGCTGTGACCCTAATACCAGTACAGAACCGTGACTCAGGCATATGGTTACACCCCTATCTTGCCATGTATTAAATTGTTGTGTCATATGTTCATACAGTATGACAAGAGGTGCTATCAGGATTTTGATCTACTAATTTGAAATTGCACAATGTGAACCCAGCATTACAAATGATCATTGCATGCAAGTTGATCGATATTGGGTTTTAGAACAAGTAAAGCAGATGCTTATAAATATAATTAAATGTATTAATTTGTTCTCATCTTTACAAATGCTGGGTAAAAATAGCTGTTCCTTCAGAATAACCCGAGGAGAGCAGCACAGGAGATAAAAGGTGTCATCTAAAAGGCCAGCTGTATTAACTGCACCACTTTGGAATCTTCTCATCGGCTCCATTAGCCCGCAGATTTAATTCCACTTCTCGTGCATCCCAAGGTCACAAGTGGCATTTGCCCTGGAAATATGGAGCCGATTTTACAGACAGGTCACGCTGAGAAGGTCTGTCCCTTTGCTGCACGTGCTTCCTGCACAGAGTAAGGGAGAAGTGGTCATGGGTGATCGGTTTGGTAATTTCCAGTGAGGATTGCTGCAAAGAACAAAGTGGGTTCGAAATGTCATCTGTCATATTCTGTCACTGCATGGCTGAAGCTGCCCTTACTTTAAAAAAATCTCACATGTTCTTTACTTTTCTGTCTTTCTTCCATACAACTTCAAACTCTCTTTCATGTGACGGGCTGTGCATAAGTCAGGAGAATGTTTTTGTGTGGGGCCATGTAAACCTTGCAACTGAAATCTCCTCAGCTGTTGATTGCATCAGTAAAAATGTGAGCTGAGAGTCAGGCCTCCTTAAAGGTTGGTTGTTTTTTTAACCTTCACAGACTCTAGCATGAATCTACTATATGGGCAACCTTGACACGTGCACATGGACCCTTTGAAGGGTTTGCACAGGTGGTTGATATTGGGTGTCAAACCAAAGCGTGAGTTTTGGCGGTCCGATGCCCGGACGCTAAAACTGTCATTTGGGACATTGAACGCTACCATTCCTACCTACCTGGAACCCAGGTCCTTGAGAGGGGTTGGACTCTCCTCTTTGTTGCTCAGGGTGAGAGGCAGAAGGCTGGGGTGGGCTTTTTGTTTGCTCCATTGCTGCGGAAATTCAGGTGCACCAGCAGTAAACTGATGGCAAGCCAAGAACAAACAGATTCACACAAGGATAAAATATATATAAACATAGAAGATAAGAATAGAGACTAAATAATAATAATGCATCAGTTTTATATAGCGCTTTTCAGGTCACTCAAAGACGCTTTACAGAGTTGCATTATTCATTCACACAGTCATTCTCACCGGTGGTGGTAAACTACGACAGACGTCTGTAGCCACAGCTGCCCTGGGGCAGACTGACAGAGGCGAGGCTGCCATTCTGCGCCATCGGCCCTTCTGACCACCACCAACATTCACACACAGTCACACTCACATTCACACAGGCAAGGTGGGTGAAGTGTCTTGCCCAAGGACACAACGACAATCTAACCCAGCCAGAGCTGGGGATCGAACCCGTGACCCTCCGGTTACCAGACCGGCCACTCTCCCAACTGAGCTAGTGCTGCCCCAGACTAGAGTAAATTTACAATATAAAAATAATTAGGAATGTATTATTCTGTATTCCAACATTCAAAACACAAAACAGGAAAAATAGACATTTATAAAACAGTGTACAGTGCCTGATGCCAGCACTCAGTACGACTTTTTAAAACACCGAGGTGCATGAGTTCATGTTATTTAGAAAGCAAGACCCTAACCTAAAGTAGAACGTGACAAAGTAATTGTATTAATACATTTTTGGTTTATTTTTATTCTCATTTTGAGCTTAAATCTAAATTATTATAAAAATGTTATTATAATTTCATAATTGGGGCGCACATACTCAAGTGAGTACCAGGCGTCAATGCTTGGTACTCAGTAAAGAAAGAGGTATGCACACATTATATTTGGTGCTTATGTGCACCCCTGGTCATAACATATGTTTGATCCTTATTCAATTAAATCAAAACACATTGTTATAAATGTCACCTCTACGGTAGCTTGACATGTTTGGTCTGATACATGAAGACTGTTACAAATAAAAACACGTTTTATCCTGTGTTCAGATTTGCTTTGAAACTTTAGGATTTCATTTTGAATAAAAAGAAAAACCCAGTTCTTCTGACAAGACAAGACAGAACACCAGCTTCTTATGGGATTGGACTTTTATGAGATTTGGAATTTGAGTGGGCTGGTGTGTGTGCTCTGCAAATTTTATGACATTTTCCTCGGAGGACAATAAAAAAGTGCTGTAGCCGATAGGCAGAGCTTTGTGACTGATCCACAGACGCTTACTTGAAGCACAGACCGCAAGTCTGTTTAGATATTATCTGAACCAAACATCTGAGCGCAGTGGGATTTGGTGATATAGAAATTAGTCTCATACATGAATCAGATCATTTGAAGTCACAAACAACTGCTAATGCACTTCATGTCTGCAGGTTGGTACATTTTATTATAAAAAAAGAAAAGAAAACCACATTTTTCCAGTTTTCTTTAAATTAACACATTTAATTTTACATTTTTAAAAAATATATCAGTTTGCTCATATATATAGTTTTTCCTTTTTCAAATAAAGCTTTAACATTTATTTATTTATTTTTTTTTTAGAAAAACTGGAAGCCAATAACTAAATCTGGTAGAATTGAATTGAGATTAGAGACATTTGTCCCTACAAGGTCTCCTCAAACTGTAGAAATTAAAAGTTCTTCTTTTGAGAAGATTGTGAGTAAACGCTACCTTTTAAATGAGGTTATTATAAATCTTTGATACCTGAATAAAGAAAATTACATAGAAAATATATTAAAAATGTATAACAGCAGCTGCTCTTTCATCATTCTCAACTTTCAGAGTATTGGATTTTTGCAGTACTTTGAAATTGAACTTCAAAGCTTTCCTGAACTCTAACAGGATCTCAGTTCAATGTCAGTCGTGATTAAAAATACATTCTAATTCAGACATTTCACTTAAACTTCAATTCAAAATGCATCATAATAAAGATGTACCGATCTGATCTCAAGTATAAAACCAGGGTCCTGATCGCTACGACGATACTCTGATCCTGATCTCTAATGTGGACTTACTTTCTATATTTTGCTTCAGCCACCACCCTTTTCAGGGCTGTATTCACCCATAAATGTTTCTTTATCACCAGCTTTGTGGACCCTGGCTGCGACTAACTCCACACAAGCATACCAGTCAGAGATCAGTAAAGAGTGAATAATGAGACAGATCCTGTAATCTGTGTAGATAAACTATTTCCCTGCACTGTGATCCTCTACGGAAACTCACATGCATTGATTTTCATGAATGCAATCCACTCTAAAGGCACACTATGTAACTTTTTCATGTTTCTATCCATGAATCTTTTCCTTGAGCCAGTATGAGCTAATATGACCCTTTACAGGGTTATTGAGTCCGGTGCCCCTGAAATCTCACAAAGTCACGTATCTCACGAGGGTTAGGCTAACCCAATGTGGCTAGCTGTTATGCTAGTGCATGCTGGAGTGTTTTTAGCTCATGATTTCTGCATTTTTTTGATCTCTTGCTGCTTGAACACAGCTGATTTCCTTGAATGAGTGATGAACCGCTCCAGTAGAAAGCAATGAAGGCTGAGGAGACATTTAACAGTTAGATTTAGGTGTTTCTGAGCAAAGACAATGCTAACGTTTTTACGACATTCAGTTCATTTACATGCACATCTAAGTCAACTTAGGTTGGTCTAATGTTTATGAACTGGGAACTCTCAAATGAAGTTCGCTCCACTCCACTACGATAGGTGTCAACATGCGTCCTTTCATGTCGCCGTTCTGCTGGTTGTTTTAAACGCTTCCATCGGACACAAATTTGCTCTGGCGTCTTTGTGTACCCAGCTCTGGAAAGCGGTTTGTTTGTTTGTTTATGCTGCCATCTTCTTCTAACACAACTGATTTGTTTGTAGTCCCACTTCCACGATCACTTCACTCCCAGAGGAGGAGCATCCAGCCGGCATTAGCTCGACTGAGCTGTTTTCATGCAGACAAAATTGAGCTACAACCACATTATCTGGGTGCTTTAACTCAATTAGATCCAGATCGACTTCAGCCGGACAAACGTGCTTACATGCATTTAAAAAATAATAATTCGGTTTTATGATGTGCATGTAAACTCACTAAGTGATTTAAAACGGACACTAGGGGGTGCTAAAAACAAGCCAAAACTGCATAGCATGCCTTTAAAAACAGCTAAATAAAGCACATATTGGATTGGGACTTTTGAATGACTTGGACTGGTATTGGTGTTTGTTGGGCATTTTAAATGTCTGTGCTAACTGTTTGGGGGGCCTTTATAAGAAAAAAGATCAAATATGGCTTCAAATGGATGTTAAAAGTAAGTCAAATGGTGAAATCAGGCTAGAATGCTGAGTCTGAAAATGTCATACTGACAATGAGAGCAGATCGGCCTCTGAGTTCCTGCTTGGCGCCCGTCAAGGATAAGACAGCCAGTCTCCGCCAGAGATAAGAACACAGCTGCATGAATCTGGGTGTGTCTGTAATAAAGAGGAGAACAAAGGTGTGTGTGTGTGTGGGGGGGGGGGGGGGGGGG
>SSNR01000080.1:2213001-2227761 GCA_006937965.1 Callopanchax toddi
GGGGGGGGGGGGGGGGGGGGGGGGGGGGGGGGAGTTTTAAAAAGCAATGTAGAGATGTGAAGGGGAAGTTGAGATACTTTGTCCGGACAAAAGATCCATATTTTTGTAATAAATTTGGTCAAACCTAGTCTCTTCACTTTCCTTCATCACATTTAAGAACCTGTCAGGTCAGGACACCTTTGGAATCAACCTGAATCCGTTAATTGACCTTAGCAATGTCCAAAATGACTATAACTAAGTACATTTTACATTTAACTTGATAAGAGTACTTCATGGAGGCCTTTAGTTTAATAGTCTTGCATCATGTACTCACCTCTAAGCGTGTCTATATTTAGGTATTTCTTCCACCACCCACCTCCAAACCTCGACACAAGACTCTTTTACAAAAGAGGCATTTTGTAATTACATTATTTTATTGTATGTGAAAGAAAAGTTCTTTTTTTCCTGAAGTGTTAAATAACTTTCATTACGTTTCAATAATGGCTTGTTAAGTCTCAGATTTCTCTTTTTGTCCTTTGTTGTTGTTGTAAACGCTGATCTTTGAATCCTCTGACAGACGTTTCTGTGTGGGCTGTAACCTTGAAAAGATCAGTTTGTCAGTACTGTGGTATTATTAGGGTAATACACTCATCGAGTTGATATTACAACCATGGCCCTAGATCCATTTATTCCTTCTATACCTGCTTTATCCCTTCTCTGGTTGCAGGAGGCTGGAGTTTATTCCTCTTTCCATGGAGTGAGCTTTCACCAGTTCATTACTGGACTAACAGAAGGACAGCATACACCCTCAGATTTTATTCTGCACCCCTTTAGTTGACCTCGATGATGAGACAGTCACCATTGTAGACTAGAGGATTGTTGCTCAGGAGAAAGAGTTGAACCAGTTGTTGACTCTTGCTTCCCCAAACACGTGGAAGTATCCTTGGGTACGACACTTAACCCTACGAGTGTTTCTTAAAACCAAAAAATCTCTTTGCACTTCAGCCTGTTCTCATTCCAGGGCGGTACATACAGCTGCTGCCTGTCTGAGACATGCATAAGGTGTCCGTCGGTACTACTTGTGCTCTGACACAGTAAAAGCATTGAACGTTGTTCTCCACAGTACGAACAAGTGATTAGGCACCTTAGGTACTTTGGTAGATTTGGAAAAGGATTATGGTGGATTTACAAACATTCAGCTTCCCACTGTTTCTCTGATGCATCAGGAACAAGATGCAGAAACTCAGATTCACTGTTAAAATACTGCTGAACAATGACACCAAGGTAATGATGGCATTTGGTTGGAGATGGTGATGATGTGCTTTTATAAACAGACTTCTGTCCAAACAGTCTTCACAGAAACATGTAGGTAACATAAGTCCTTTCCATTATAGACGTAAGCTAATGGATAACCAGTCTCAAACTTTTCATAGCAAAAACAATTTTGAAAATCTTTACATCAACATCAGGTTTGTATTTCATGCTTTTTTAGTTAGTTTTATGTTATTTGCAGCAAAAGCAGCAGCTGCAGGATAATCATAAAGTTTCTGCAAGATAAGGATGAGAACGTTTGAAAAATATGGTTCAAATGAACCTATAATGTTTAGGGAAGAGTTGTTTTAAGGTGGTTGAATTCTACTTAGCGATCACACTAAGATTAAACACATTTCTCCAAAGTGAATCTAATATTACTTCATTTGAATGGTTTCCTTTGGAACTTTGTATTTTATGGGGGAATGCGCAGATTGTATTTGAATATTATTTTCATTTCATTTTATTTTTTTACATATTTTACAGTGTAATCTTTAGTATGAAGTAGCACGTCTTCATTTGAGACAAATGGACTACTTTTTTGTTAAACAAAGAACTTCAAGACATTAATTCATCCTATAGAAAAAACTTCCAGGCAGCCACGTTTAAATAAAAATGTTTTCAGATCATCATAGTGTCAACTCTTTCTTCTACATACATAGTTTGTATCCTTTTTTAAGTCCATCTTCTGTGTCTGGCAGAGATGAGTGGAAATAAAAATCTGGACATTTATTCATTTACAAACACGGAGGTACAGTACAAAGTTAGATTTATTCATTTGTGGTATTTTTTTTGCAATTGTAGCACAGCTGCTATCTCTGAAAGTTTCCCTACCAGAAAAAATGTGATAAAAGTTTGTCTTATTTGTTGTTTTAAGATTTATAAAGTCATTTGTCCCTCTGTTCATACAACTTTGTGTGTGTGTGTACATTTTTTTATTTGGTTTTTCAGTCTGCCTGAATTCACTTCCTGTCTTTAAATTTAAATGGCATTCTTTGGTCTGTTTTTCTTTTATCCTCCAGATTAGAATCCCTTTTCATATCATATTTGTGCTACTAACCCTGTTTGATTTAATGTATTGACTTGCAAACTGTGGTTTTCTATTCTAGTTCCGGTTATTGGTTATTTATTTTTGTTTATTTACAACTCTAAATTTACCTGCAAGCTAAACACCGTCATGCTTAAAGTGTGAATTTCCTCCAAGCTCAATAAATCAGCCATTAATTTATTTTTGTCTTATTTTGTAGACTTTGGTATTTCTACTATTTTAAACACATAAAACATTCAAACAGCTGACTGAGGGATTTGACTCATTTTGGAACACGCCACCATGTGGCGACAGTAGAAACTACAACTGCTGGCTTTATGTTTCAGCCCCTGAGGTTGATACTTGGATGGAAACTCCACACATCCATTGAAGATCCTCCATAAACGCCCCAGAGAGCATCAAGGATCTGACTGTGTTATCAGAGCACCACTTGAGTCGGCTCACAGTGTCAAAGCATTGAGTCAGACTGTCCTTTGATTGCTGTTGTCCTCATTCTCTCTCCTTCCCAATGCGTTGGTGTACTGAAGGTATTATTTTGTGTGTGGGCTGTTGTAACACTCTGTGGTCCAATAATGACAGAGTTTAACAACTAAGCCCCACCTCCGATCCAGGCTGTGTGATTGTTTAACGAGCAGAGTGAGGCTGTGATCTGTCCTGAGTAA
Source organism: Callopanchax toddi (assembly GCA_006937965.1). Classification (NCBI taxonomy): domain Eukaryota; kingdom Metazoa; phylum Chordata; class Actinopteri; order Cyprinodontiformes; family Nothobranchiidae; genus Callopanchax; species Callopanchax toddi. The sequence goes on from SSNR01000080.1 coordinate 2,216,002, forward strand.
GGTCACGGTAAAGGTCAAGAGTTGGTGTACATAAAGACATCCATCATGCAGTCTAACGAAGGCTAACCTTCGCTTGTCCTTATCGATTCACCCCACTAAAGAGTCTACATTGATTTGGATTGTGGACCTCCTGGAATGAGTCATTTTTTTTAGCAAATTAAGTTGAGAAGCATCACAATCACACCAAGGTTGAATCCAACTTTATTGTTTGCAGATGTAGTTGTTATCCTTAGAAATTGAAAATGATCTTCAATCTTTTTTAGGTATGCATGAGTACTGATATTTATCTCATTTTCAAAAAACAGGAGGAACATGAGGGTGTTTCTCATGACAAAAGTGGCAGAGAAAAAGTAGACGCTCATCACAAATTCACAAACGTTTGTTCTTGAGTGTCTTTAGAACAGGGCATGATGTGTTGCTTTTTGAGCTCCTTTTGGCTCAAACATGCGTTTCCAGATTGAGGAGCAGCTCTCTGTATTGATAGCCGTCAGGTTTTTTTTACATGTTGTAATTTGTGTTTTGCAGGAGCCAAAAAACATCTCATGTTAGCAGCTTCCACCTCTCACCCGTGACAAAACATTCTCTACACGAGCTTGATAAATTTAAGTGCGTAGGCTTTTTTTTTTTTGCCTCGAGCTATGAATAGTGTTCTGTAATGAGATTAAAATGCTCAAGTGACAGGTCCCTATGTGCCCCAAATCAGTAGAAAATGGCTTTGTGTTCCAATATAATGTCCCTGTTTCTCTCTTTCTTGTTTGTATTTTTATTATTTCTGAGTATAAAGTAATAGAAAGGCAATGTAGAAGAAGTGTACTTAAATGTATGTAACGTTATTTATTATTAATGCACTTTTTAATGAGAGTCAACAACTACAGGGAGCAACAACATCCACATCTGTATCTGAGCTCCTAAAGCTAGCAGCGCTGCAGGATGTCGTTTAGACACGATGAACACTCCCCGTTTCCTGTACTTCTTTCAAAGCGCCGTTGAATTACGTGACAGTTTATTAGATTAATGTTATTAGTTCTACTTAGTATAAAGTGTTAGGAGGACATTGGAGAGTAATCTGTTATCCAATTTCACAGGCAGTCTAAAACTGGGACTTTGAATCTCTCGTGTTTCAATCTGCTCCTCTCCCTCGCTCTAATCTCGTCTCTTCCAGCTGGAGCGCGGCTAACAGAGGAGCTCCAGTGACACTCCGATGGAGGGGTGTTAAGCCGAGCAAGGCCCCCCAAGATTGCGGTTCTGGTCTCAGGCCAGTGTTCTGACTTGAGCTCTCTTCTTGATCTAGTCGGCCTGTTTTGGTTGACGATGCGGGGACGCAGGGGGTGGATGGAGGGGTGAAATAAAGGCAGGAATGGGTAGCAGAATAATGAATGAACAGCACAAGAGTCTCCACCTTCTTCTGTTGTTGAAAAATGGTGCACTCATTTCACATGTCAAGGTGCTGCCATGTTGAATCTCTGGAACAGACATCACACACTCAGGCGTAAATGTACTCACCTGAACACAACATGGGGATTTTAAGCATAATTACAACTAGATGAGTAAGAAAAAGTGAATACTTGAGTACAGCAGCAAGGTATAAGCTAAAATCAACACCTGGAAAAAATGTATTTTCAGACAAAAGCCTTATTTTGTTGAAATAAACTTTAAAACTTTTTGAAACTTCCAGAATCTGTGTCTGTTTCTATTACATGCTTATGAATGTGACCAACAGGAAACACTGAATTGGTGGTGACTGGTAGCTCACATGGACATCCTGGGTTCAAGTCCGGCTAAGTGTTGAAGTATCCTTTGGCAAGATACTGAACCCCCAACTGCCCTCAGGTCTCCCCTGAAAAAAACATTCTTAATCTCAATGGCTCATTAACTGAATAAATAAGAGTTTTTTAAAAAATGAAGAAAGATCAGTGATAATTTGCTAAATTCAATCAGATGAAGGTCTGGTGGTTCAAAGCTGAGATTTTACTGCACGTTCTTAGGTGAGAACCACTAGGTTTAAAGGAATTTTGTGATTTTTAGAATGAAAAATTGCATTTTGCTTTGGCAAATGGGTTTCACAAAAAGTGTTCAAAAATATTAACACCTGATTATTTTCTTTTATTGGAAAAATTATATTTTTTAAAGTAAATGTGATGTTTATTATTTAATTGCACGTTTAAAGGCATACTATGCAGTTTTGCTTGTTTTTAGCACCCCCTAGTATCTGTTTTAAATCACTGCCATTAAAACATTAGCACCATTGTTTCTGCTCAGAAACACCTAAATCCTGTTGAAACGTCTCCTCAGCCTTCATTGGTTTCTACTGGAGTGGTTCATCGCTCATTCAAAGAAATCAGATGTGTTCAAGCAGGGAGAGATTGAAAAAAAAAACGCAGAAATCATGAGCTAAAAACACTCCAGCTATAGCATAACAGCTAGCCACATTAGGTTAGCCTAACCCTTGCGAGATTTGTGATTTTGTGAGACTTCCGGGGCACCGTATTGGAGACTCAGAAGTTGCAAATGTGGTATTCTGGACACAAGCACCAGAAGGGACTGAATTACATTTTATTAACCCTGTAAAGGGTCATATTAGCACATACTGGCTCAAGGAAAAGATAAAAAAATATGAAAAAGTTACATAGTATGCCTTTAATTTAGTGCCTGGTACACTTGAGCACAGGCACTAACCTGTTGCCTATATATTTATAGGATAATCTTTTTAAAGAAAGATCAAACAAAAAGTTGTCCAAAAATAAATCCTGCAGTCAGATTTTCTGCTAACAACTGTTTGCAGATGACACTAATGTTTACACTATGATGTGTTTTTTAGTAACTGTGAGAAAGACGTGCATGTGTTTCATGACAAATATTGCAACAGAGAATCTATAAAAAACAAGACTGGCTGCATACACATTTATTTGAAATATCAGAGGAAACTATAAAATATATATAATCTGCTGAAGGGTGATGTTCTGTTTACTGGGACAAATGTATTCAAAACATGTAATAATTCTAATAATAGTTGCTAAACTAACTGGACACCCTACTTTTTGTTATTTATGGTCTTGCTATTGATTGATTTTTCTCATTTTATTGAAGACATAATTTTCAGTTACTGGGAAGGTTTTCCACAGATTTTAACACCAAAAAACAAGTCAGTCAGTTCATTCACCCATTTATCAGTTGGTAAAGTGTGAAGTAATACCTTATGTCACATTTTAACTTTAATTAGACCTTCCTCCACTCTTCGTTAGTGCACTGCAGGTGCTTTAATTCCAGCGATGGCTTTCCTGCTCTAGACCTGTCAGACTGCAGCTGGAAGCATTTTCTTCACTGCTGAAACTAAAATTTGCTTACTTTGGCAACTTCAAGGTTTTGCTTGAAGCTATTGTTCAGAGCCTGTCATGCTACGCTGTTGACTCTCAGGAACTTATCATCTGAATCTGTTGTGGCTTTACGTCTGCCAAACCTCTTCCTGTCAAAGTTTTTTTCATGTTTAGAGTTCCTTTTGTCAGTGTAGCAGACTGTATTCACACTGTGGCTTTCTGAGCAATTTTATCTAAAGGAGAGGCCTACACTGGTGATGTTAGGGACTATACTTATTATCCAAAAAACATTTTGATGCACTGTTCTTGGACTCGGATGGCTTTTTTAATTCACACTACCATCCTCTAAACCTATCAGCATCTCTGTACAGTACAGTGCTGTCACATCACTGTCATGGAGTCTTGTCTCTTCTTTACAGAATCGCATCAATTCATTCACATTGCAGGGTTTTCCAGCATAAACGGCCTGTTGAGGTTCAAAAGATCAAATTTTCTCCTTCTGGATTTTCTGGTAGAGAATTGCATTCATGGTTCCTTCAGTTTCAACAAGTGGTCCAGGTCCTGAAGCAGCAAAGCAGCCCCAGACCATCACTTTACCACCACCGTGTTTGACTGTTTGTGTTTTGTTTCTGAAATGCAGTGTTATTTTGACTCCAGATAGAATGGGGCACAGACCTACTGTACCTTAACAGGGGTGCCCAAGTCCAGTCCTCAGGAGCTACAAACTTTTAGATGCATCGCTGCTCACACACCTGAATCAAATGGCTAAATTCCCTCCTCAGCATGTCATCCAGCTCATCAGAGGTCTGGTAACGAGTTATTCCAGGAGAGATGCATCTAAAAGTCATAGGATAGTAGCTCTGGAGGACTGGACTTGGGCACCCCCGGTTCAATAAAGTGCTACTTATGTTATGTTGTTCCAAGTTCTCTTGTTCTTGAATTTCAGCTAACTTTATCTACAAAAAATGCACACTAATAATAAACTGAACTTAAAAAAAAAACACCAAAAGGGAATATGGTACTCCTAAAGTTTACTTTAACTGTTGCATAAAAGTTCTTACCTCTTCCTTTTACTAATATATGTGTTTTGTAATATTTTGACCACTGAGCAAAAATTTTGCCAAAAGTTTTGTTTGTAGCCTTGAGCACTGGCATCATGTCAGGTCATTCTCTGGAATAAAAAACAGCGGTAGCATACATTTAGTTAGAAGATGAAGTCGATTGTCAGTTTTATTGGAACAACCCACTCAGCAAAATCTAAAACAGCTGAAAAACTATCTGTATTTTTTTTTTTAAAGTAAAACTTTTAAGAGACAGCTGCCGTTTGTCTCCTCAGCAAACCGTGACTCAAAGAGTTTGGTTGTCTGACCCTTGTGCCATTATCGGGCTAAAATAATAAATGACTGCATGAGCACAGAACTGCAGAAGAGAGACTTTTAACCAAACCAGCTCTAAAAACGAAGAAATGATGGTGCAGTCTAGCAATGTGATTTCAGAGCAGTGGGCTAGAAAGAGTGAACGTCATTATGAAAACAATCAATAGTTCATGTTTGGGGGAAAACACAAATCCTTCTAACCAGAGCTCAAAATGGATAACGACCAAACCCACAAAACTACATGATATATGAATTTGTCAACGTGGGTCATGATAAATATATATCTAGACTACATTTATCTGAGATGTTTTTTGTTTCTATGTGAACAAAACAGAGAAAATGATGTAAAGTTTAGTTAGTTTCACTGTTTTCTTCAGATTCATTTATCATTGTCATTCAGTTGGACGTTAGAGACATGGTCGAACAAGTTGTGTCACTTATTTTAGCCTATGATAAATAACCTAAAGTCATTAATAAACATCTAAAATCATCTAGAATATAGCCTAAAGGTTTTGAGTTCATGAGCCTCACAGCCACTGGGAAGAAGCTGTCTGCTTAAAATTATGAGAAGAAAAGGTGAATATTTCATGGTGTGGAGTTCAGCTTTATGCTACCTGCTCTGGCTTTGCATCTGCTAATGTAAATGTCTTCTAGAGCCTTGAATGTCCCTTTTAGAAATGTCGGCATGACAAATGAAATATTAAAACTAGGGATGCACCGAAATGAAAATTCTTGGCCGAAACCTGAAAATGAGGAAACCAAGGCCAAAAACCGAAAGAAATGATTATGTCAATTATTATAACCATAGTATTTATGACTATGATGTGTACTAACCTCACTAAAATCAAGGCATTGCAAAAAATCAATTACAAAACTATGCAAACAACAGTGAGTCTGGGGGGTTTGGGAGCTGAAAGCCGTATCAAGCGCTCTGCAGTGTGGGGGACAAATTGAAACGAGGCGCTCAGATCACAGGATGAGCAGACGGCTCGTTGGGTCCGGACCGACTCACAATCACCAGCAGAGATAGTGAAATTAGTCCACACCGCAGACATGCTGGCTCTTATCCCGTTTGTTGGCTGTGCTATTTGCTCGTGACATCACACGTTTCGGCGTGTTGTTTCGGTGATTGAGGTGTTTTGGACCAAAACCAAAAATGCTCTTTTGGGTCATTTTCGGCCCAAAAGTTTTGGTGGCTGAATTTTCGGTGCATCCCTAATTAAAACCTTTCTATTTCAAATGGAGACAAACCTGTTGAATACCAGCTGGGTTTAAAAGAAACTTCTGCTTCAGCTTCTGATTGGCTGAACTCACCTGATCCAGGTAATCAACAGCAGGAACAACAAAGATAGTTGGAAATCAAGCAGGACTGCAGCTCTCTGGGACCAGGGTTCCCTACCCCTGCTATAGGAGATCCATTCTTTATGCACATAAAACTACACTTTTTCAACCTTCCTGTAATTTTTTAAAATGAACTTGCTTGCAGACTTTTCATCTAACAGGTCAATGGATCTGATTATAATCTGATGTGTTTTAATAATCCACAGATCCATTTACACGTCTACTGTCACAGGTTAGGATTGGACCCAGAAGCAAACTCAGAAACTACTGTTAGGTTGACAGAGGGTCTTCTGATGGTTTTGACAGAGACTGGGGCAGATCCAGAAGAGGAGCGGTGTCGACTCAGAACAGGTTTCTTGGTGGTAGATGATGGTTTGATGCAGATGCTGTCCGCAGGATCAGGAGGTAAGAAATCTACAAAAACAGAGAGATGTAGTTTTAAACAAGAAGGTTTTAGAAGTTGGTATTTGAAATTTTAGATTGTGAACCAGAACTAACACTGAGAGTTAAGATCTTGTGCCGTCTGAAGGTCGAGGCTGTCTTAAATGGAGGAGGTGGATGATTAGCTGCAGCTTCCACAATCCAAGCATACCAGGAGCCACTAAAGGAAATCAGCAGGAAGATGAAAATGCCTTGGAAGGTGAAGCCCCCTTAACACCTATGTAAACCAGCTGAAAACACTTGTTTTACCATTAGGCCTATATTCACCCAAAAGCCTGCATGTGTTCTGCTTGTAAAAACATTTCTGAGGCCATGCATATTAAGCTTCACGATGTCTCACCTGGTGCTCTGAATCCTGTATCTGGTGATTTTTAACCGTGTTTCACTTAAAAGGACAGTTCCATCTTTCACCAGGTGAGATGAGGCTCTCGACCTTTGTTACGGATCAGTGAAGGAGGCATATAAATCTCTTGCTTTACCTCCTTTGGGAAAAGAAGATAACTGTGTCTACCTGTTACCCACTGTAGCGCCGGCAAAGGCGTTACTATCTCTGACTTCTGACCTCTGGTTCATCAATACAATAACTCATCTTTTGTCCCAATAACTTGGATTAAAATGACTCTTTTATTATGTTGTAACCTGAATCAACATTCCTTCCAGGACTCGGTCGTGTCGGAAGACTCAGAAGACTTCCTTTAATTAATAATTAAACTTAAGGACTCTTTGATGTCTCATTCTAAAAAGACACTACCTTAATCCACTGTCCAGAAATGTCTTAATATGATTAATTCATTTTCTTCCAGTATTAATGAATGTTGATGTTGCATCAGTATTATTTTATGTTTCTACTTTTGCTAAAAGGTTAAAGCATATTAATAATCCATCTAAGTTGCCTGGGCTTCCTTAATGACGAGAACCACGTGACTTGGTAACTCCTTCCCATTGGGCCACGCGTCCAAAACTTTCCACGGTCAGACTTCCTGCCTGGAAGCTACCGAGTTCAGCAGTTCTCGTTCAGCCAACAACGAGAGAACAAGCCTCCGTTTTCTCCGCTACACGGTAGGCTTTGATGCCGACTGCCCATTTGGGTATTAGCCCCAAGCAGTCGAGGACAATTTCCCCCGGCTAGAAGCCAGACACCATCCGTCTGCTTCTGTTCACCAGCCATGGGGAAAGCCTGTTAGCCTCTGCACCAGCCGATCATGGAGCCGCTGACCGACTCATCAGACACCTCCGTGCCTCGAGTGACTTCCCGTTCACCGGGGGCTAATCCGAGGCTCGTCAGACCAACAATCTCACCGACGAGCCTCCACCTCTCACGCCGAGGCGATCTCGGAGCGGTTTCAGCGAGGTACCAACTCCGATCTGGTAAACCGAGGCTCTTGATAAATAACACTCCTTTCAAGTTAGGCTCAGTTCCCCTCATAACTAGCTCAGACTCCCTAGAGATATTTAATATCTCACGGGCCCTCGTCATTAACTCTCAGCTTAATAACATCAGAAGAAGCTCTTAAGATGCACCATCTACCTCATATCTGTCTGTTCGTTCAATCTGTTTCTTTAATAAAATAACTGTAGTCTAAGTCTGCTTCTGGGTTATAACTTCCAAATATAACGTACGTAGGTCTTCCCTTTGAATCAAAAGAACCTAGATATCCTGCATAACAATTAGGTTAGTGAAGGTAGCTTGCATTGCGGGCATAAACCCGACAAAACTAAGCTAATAACCTTGCAGAAGTACGTCCGTATTATAACAATAAAAACAGGTTATATTACGCTACATAAATGGCGAGCTCAGCCAGGTTTTAAATGTTAAATGGCTAATCCAATCAGCCCTTTAAACTAAATTCATAAAAGTCTACGTATAATATTTCGGTAATAAACCTTAGCAAGCTATAGGCTAATGCTAACTAAGCTAACAGATAAACAGCTAAGATAAGGACTTCAGTGCCACGTAAGCTATCAACCAAAGTCTAAAAACTTTATAACTGCTTATGATGGATGTACTGTATGTTTCATGGGGGTCTTCTTCTGTGTTTTAAGCACTTTTTATGTCACTTTGTGATTGTGTTTACATGTTCAGTGTTCATGTAACTGTGGCTTGGGGACGCCCGGCTTTCTAGTTAAAAGAACGCTTTTGTCCGCCGAAATTGATCACTTCGGTGCGTTTTGTCTATTTGTCCGTTCGGTAACCTTAATGGTTAAACACAGACTCTTTAACAACGTCTGAAAAGCGAGATTAGATCCGCTAAATAGCGTCGGTTTCACTGCAGGAAACGCGCTAGCTTCCGTGAGTAGCTTTTAGCCTCAGAAGCAAACAGCTTTCACGGAAGAAAAATAAGCCACGGTCGGGAACCGTGCATTAATAAAGGTGTTGAGACGGTCACCGGGATACCGTGATTTCCTCCGCCGCCCGTTAGTGTAAATAAACGGGTAAATAGGTCGGATTTTCTCCGTTCGAGGACGGGGCTAGCCACCGCCGAACAGCTCAAAACTCCGCGTCGACACGACTCGACCGGACGCTTTTTCTGTTCAAATTCCGCGTCGTTAGACAGCGAAGGGCTTTAAAAACGGCTCTAAGAAGCGCGTTTGCCAAAAACATCTCTAATTTGACCGTAGAAGGGAACGCTTTGGCTAGATCTGCACGTTAACAAAGAACGGGGCAGCTAGAGACATAAGCGGACCTGACGTCATTTCTTCTTCTGGTCCTGAACCCTCCTGGTGTCCGTTTGCCCTGGAACGCCCCCTCTGGCGCAACTTGGTATAAACGGAGCAGGAATTCTGTTCTTTAGAGACGTTTTAAATCTTTTTCACCATAATTTCCTCATTTTTACTAGTTTTAAGACAAACTATGGAACCTTCTCCTCCTGAAATGGCTGGAATCCAAGACAGTACATTGTTTGAACTCAATGTCGACTTATGGAAAGCACTTTCAGTTGTAGGGAGATCTGTAAGGGAATTAGGTGTGAGGTTACAAGCTCTTGAGCGAACCTCCATGGAACAAGCACCAGCTCCATCACTCACTACAGCAGACCTGTACAAAAAGGCTGAATTTATCACTAAATTTGAGCCTTCTTATAGTGATGACTTAAAGCTTGTGTCTTATCTAAAACAAATCAACCGACATCTGATGCGGTTTCCTGAGGCCACTGTTTCTGATAAAATCTTTCTCATCCAAATCACTTCTTCTGAGGAAGTGTGTGATTTCATTGACCGCCAATTACCTGAAATCAAAAATGACTTCTCTCAGCTCACCAAAGCTTTAGAGGAGGAATTCTCAGGTAACTCACTCAAGTACAGCTACAGTCATGCTTTATCAGTAAAACATGACCCATCTGAAGACCCACAACGCTTCTACTCCCGGCTTCATTGTGCTTTCTTTGGAAAAACAAATGAACAGGGAATGGAAGAATGTGAGGACTTTAAACATCTTTTCCTTGGGAACCTACATCCATCCTACAAATGTATTCTGAGCGAGTATCTTTTCAATAAGACGACCGTGAAAGAATACAGAGAGCGCGCGGGGAATATTTTCAGAAATAATTCCCTCGACGACCTTAACCCACAGGGGTCTGATGCGGAGCTTCCCGCAAACGATGACTCCCGCTCAAACCCACAGGCCTCATGCACCACAGTGCTCCAAGACACAGTGGTTGACTCATCTTCTGGGCCACGGCCCAAGACACCCTACAAAGGGGCGAAGTTTAAAGGCTCCCCCTTACACAAAAGGTCAAAAAGACCCTGGTGGAGCCCACGTGCTGAACGTTGGCGCTCACTGGTGAATCCTCGGAAGGCCTCACGTTCGCCAGCCAGCCTTAGGCGACGTGGTGACCGTGACTTACCTTCTAAGTTCTCCTCTAAGGACCTCCGGAAACCAGTAGGACACATGCTGCCAATCACAGCCACTGCTGTTGATGAACAGGCCTCCAGTTCAGAGGGGGGAGAAGAAGAATCCCCCACAGACTCACTGAGGGCGTTTATCGCAGCTGTCAATGCTGGAAAAATTCCTAGGGGTAAACGCAGGGTCACTAAAAGGGACCCTGAAGAAAAGAGGAGGGCTAAACCACCTGACAAAGGGCACCACGGGCATCCTCCAAGTTACATCAGGGGGGTGACCTATCTCTGTGACTTCGTAATAGATGAGAGAGACAAGCCGCTCCTACCTATAAGGGTGGAGGACGCGCTCACCATTAAGGCTCTCATGGACACAGGCGCAGACCTCACTTTCATGTCCCGCCTCTTCTTTGACGCCATCTGTCTGGCCACTGAGATAGAGGGTTACACACCAGACCTGGTTCCGTGTAAAGTGGATATTCAGGGGTTTGTGAATAGGTCTGAGCGTATACATCACATGACTCTCCTTCACTTTGAGGTCGGGTGGATGGAATTTGACCACCCAGTGTACGTGTCTGAGTCCATAAACGCCGACTTCATTGCAGGGAACGACCTCACGGATCGCCTCCAACTAGTAGTTGATTACGTTAGGGCCAGGATGTGGACCCGAGGCAAAGAACCCAAACTGAACAAATTCTGTCCCACATCGAAAAGATTGTGGAGGAAGCAGATGCTCTAGTAGACGACGTTGAGCGTAACAAGCTCCGTCAACTCCTACTTAAGTACAAAGACTCTCTCTCAGTTGACTCCTTGGATTGTGGCCTGACTACAATCCATGAGGTAACAATCCCCACAGCGGTGGGTGCACCTCCAACTTTTGTGAAACAATACAAACTTCCCCTGCTGTCCGAAGGACCTGTGCAGGAGATCATTGACAACCTGTTGGAGAAGGGTATCATTCGACCCTGTAACAGCACCTACTCTGCGCCGTTGTGGCCTGTTAAGAAACCTAACGGGAAATGGCGACTGACCATCGACTACCGACAACTAAACAAACAGGTTTCGCTGTCGCGGTGGCCGTCGATCCGCCTGGATCAGGAACTCCCAAAGGTAAGAGAGGCAAAGTACTTTTCTACTCTTGACATTGCTTCTGGATTCTGGACTATACCGGTCCATGAATCCGACCAGCACAAGTTGGCTTTCACCTTTGCCAACCGCCAATACACCTTCACACGGTGTCCATTCGGCTACTCTAACTCTCCCTCTGAGTTTAACATCTTCTTAAACAAGGCATGTCCCGACGCTCGTCAGCGCGGAACCATCATCTATGTCGACGACATTCTGGTTGGACAACCATCGTTAGATGAACACCTAGCCGAGCTGGACCACGTAATGGGTCAGCTAACAGCGGCAGGTGCAAAAATATCTGTCTCAAAGGGTCAATGGTGCAGATC